>CAUJNA010001157.1:0-7500 GCA_963377175.1 Effrenium voratum
CTGATGAGTCTCGAGTACAACTGATGAGTCTCTCATCGTTCAAGTACAACTGGTGAGTCTCGAGTACAGCTGGGGTTCAGCTGGTTTTGGAGAAAAGGGCAAAAAGGGGACCTTTGTTTGGGGTGGGCCCGCCAGCTGCCATGACAATGGCCCAGGCGCAGCCCCGCAGGTACGTTTGGACCCGGACACCGGGGGGCGTCTTTGTTGGCTGGAGACCCCCCGAGCCGGCTCCAGCCCCCTGCTGCGGTGGAAAAAGGTGGATGGTGGCAGGGTAATCTGCCACTCCGCACACACACGCCCCTCGGTGAGGGGCGAAAAGTCTCTTTTTCGGGGGGAAGAAGAAGCGCCCGAAAGACGGACGAAGACCCCAACAGAAAACAAACGGAGCAAGAACCCAAAAGGAACAGAAAGGCCCCACGTTGGGTCTCCGCGGGCAAAACCCCAACCAAGAAACACGAAAAACGGGAAACCGAGTTTAGGGTCACCGCCGAGGGCAAAGAACCCCAAACAGTCCAGAAACCCTCCTAAACCTTGTAGAGAAAGAGCACCGCGAAGTTGAAGAACGACACCACGAACACGCCATCCCTAAACGGGCGAAGAGGAACAACCGGAAGTAGTAGGGAAAGGGGAGAAGAAAAGAAGGAGAGAAGAAAAGAAGGAGAGAGCGAGAAAGAGAGAAAGGAGGAGAAGGGCCGAGATGCGTATTTAGGGCGCCGCAGCCCGCCCGGGGGAAGGAGAAAGGAACGCAAGGGAGAGAGAAGAAGAAGAAGAAGGAGAGAAAAGAAGACAAAGGGAGCGAGATGCGTATTTAGGGCGCCGCAGCCCGCCCGAGGAGAGGAGAAAGGAGAAAAAGAAAAAGAAAAGGAAGAGGGAAGTAGTATGCGTTTTTAGGGCGACGCATCCCGCCCAGACAGGAAGAGAGGATGAAGTCCAAAGCTCGAGGAGGAAGACGACGAATCCCACACAGGGGCCAAGAGGACGAACACGAAATAGCAACGGAAGGGGAAGAAGACGTCAAGCCAAACTACGTGAGGAAGAAGAGGAGTAGGAACAGGAAGACGGACACGAAAACGACGACGAGGAAAAAGGTGAACGACGCGAGGACAACCAGGCCATCCCTAAGCGGGCGAACAGGAGGAGGGCGAACGCGCGGGTCACGAACGGCAGCAGGAAGAGAACGGGAGGAAGGAGAAGCCATCCCTAGGCGGGCGAAGAACCAGAAGACGGGCACGCAGAAGACGAAGGCGAGAAAAAAGAACGAAGGGTGAAACGTAGCTATGAAGAGGTGGCTGTCTTCCCTTTAGTGAAACCTCGATCCTGGTTAAATGTGAAATTCCGCTGGTCTATGATAAGCACGCTGAGGTCAAATTTTCCGACAGAGCGGGCCCGGGGTCACACAATGGGTACACCCGAGGATTCCCCACGAATGGGGTGTACACACTTAAACTCCAGATGGAGGGTGCTAATCTTTTGAGTACAACTGATGAGTCTCGAGTACAACCGATAAGTCTCTCATCGTTCGAGTACAACTGGTGAGTCTCGAGTACAGCTGGGGTTCAGCTGGTTTTGGAGAAAAGGGCAAAAAGGGGACCTTTGTTTGGGGTGGGCCCGCCAGCTGCCATGACAATGGCCCAGGCGCAGCCCCGCAGGTACGTTTGGACCCGGACACCGGGGGGCGTCTTCGTTGGCTGGAGACCCCCGGGCCGGCTCCAGCCCCCTGCGTAAGACATTGTGGTGGCAGGGTATTCTGCCACTCCGCACACACACACACACACCCATGTGCCACCCACCCACGCACTCGCGCGCACAAGCACGCCCGCGCAGCCGCGCGTGTGGCCTGCCTTCCTTGGCCGCACTGCCTGCTGCCTGCGCAGCACTCTGCGCTTTCTGCTGCACCTTTGCCACGACCACGCACACACACACACACACACACACACACACACACACACACACACACACACACACACACACACACACACACACACACACACACACACGCATACAAACACACGCACATACCTTGCGCCGCCGCCTGCCTGCCTCACCCATACATACGTGCGCAAGCAACACCCACACACACACACACACACTCACTCACTCACTCACTCACTCACTCACTCACACACACACTCACACTCACACTCACACTCACACTCACACTCACACTCACACTCACACTCACACCCACGCACGCACTCACACTCGCACGCACGCACGCACGCACGCACAAACAAACAAACAAACAAACAAACAAACAAACAAACAAACAAACAATCAAACAAACACAGAAACCAAACCAAACCAAACCAAACCAATCAAACAAACAAACAAATACGCACCCAGACATACACATGCCTGGACCTACCTCCCCCAGCTCACCCACCCACCCATCCACCAGAAAACCCGAGTCCTTCTGCCTTTCCAAAACCCTTTCCAGGGCTTCCCGCGCTGCCGTCTCCTCCATGGCAAAGTCCTCTGCCCTGAGCCCATCCCAGCCGGCCGGCCGGAAAGCGCCACATGGAAGCCCCAAAACGGGCGGAGGGGGGGGTGGTCCAGGGAAAATGCGGCATCTCAAGTGAGCTGTTGCTCCCGCACAGAAATGAGCCCATGAGAATCCGAGGAGCCTTCAGGATGAAAGCTAGTGGCTTGAAGGTGGGTGGAAAAGACGCAGTGATTTCAAGTGGAGCAAGCAGGCTGAAGCTGGCAGACGCTGCGGATGCTACCAAGTCGGCAAGGATGCATGATCAAGCAAGAGAATAGCTCTGCCCAGCACATGCGACACGCGGTTCCAGCGGGCACTTCTCCCGCACCCACACGCATGGTTGAGATAAAAAAAACAAAGGGCACATTGGAATCTTAAACTGAAAATCCGGATTTTTAAGGGAAACCTTCATGGGTTTTCGCTGCCCCTTTTGGTCGATCCTCACTCGGACAAAAAGGAATCCCAGCCTGTCGAAGCGGTTGCTGACCCCCAGGCCATCCAAGAACTTCAGCAGCGCCACCTATCCGTTGGATTCGAAGGTTCCACGTGTACCCAACACCGTGGCCTCTCCGAATCCACTCCCGGCGTCCTCTGGCCCAAAAAACCCTCGAATTCAGCGCCCAGGTTTCAGGATGATGACCGACCCCCTCCCGGCGACAAGCGCGGGGAGCAAAGCTCTACTCAAGGCTTATGAGGAAAGTGGGTGCGTCCTCCGAATTGTCGTCCAAAAACTACTGTCCGCAGGTCATGACAACCACAACTGCTCTTGTGTTAACTTGTTTCTCTGAAACGATCTGACAACGATGTAATTAGATTCAAGTCGAAAGTGCCAACCCTTTTAGGGTCAGTTGTGCCTCCAACCTCCACCCCAAAAAGTAGGTTCGAAAGCCCCTCAAGATATAGGCACTTTACGGGACCCATGGCCATTTAGAAAGGGCTGCAAAATCGACTTGGGATTCGGGATTTGGTTTGCTGGTTTAGTTGAGAAAGACTGATGGTTTTGGTTTAATTGATTTGGTTTAGTGCAAAATTGTTGTTGTTGTTTTTTCTAATGGTTTCGTCTGTGTGCATTTCGGTCTTTGTTTTTGGGACTTGAGACAGCGAACCCCCCGCACAGCCCCGCACCTCGGCGTCCTCCCGGCCCAGGCGCACGTCTGGCAGCCGCCGGGCGTCGAAGCAGCGCAGCAGGTGCCTCACCTGGCGAGAGTGATCCTTCGGTTGCCAGGACCAAGACAGTATCTCAAGTATCTCAAAATAGGGATTCGGACCCTCAAAATCAATGGCGGCTTCCAAGAAGAAGCAAAACAAAAATGTGCTTTTGCAACGGCATCGTTGCCTTTCATGAAGCCTGTGGCAGCGTTGGCGGTAGGACAAGTCGTTACCTTTTTGCACGAGTGTTCATTTACCAAACATGTGGCAACCAGAAAATAAGAATGTGGGTTTGGGGTCTCACAGAATCGTCTTTGTCCTTCACATACCCTTCATGGGTGACCCTCGAAAAACACACACACACACAAACGGGGACTTGTGGCGTGTCTGGACACGCCTAGCGGGTATATGCTTCTCAAATTCAGGGTGCAAATCGGTGTGCACATATGTATATGTCCACCAACCATTTTGGAGTTCCATTTTAGAATTCAATTCATATGCCAAGTAACTCAACCCGGAAACGGCCCCTCGATGTCCAACTGTTTGGACCTCCAGCGACTCTGGAAAAATCGGTGTGCCCAGTGCTACTCATCCAGGCTTATACAGTCCAAGCTTTTGTGAGATACCGTCATTTGCTGTGGTGGAGCCAGCAGTGTTGCCTGCATTTCTTCAAGTTGTTTGCTTCATGTTTTCATCCATGATGTTCTATGATGGTGTAGCATGGTGTAGCCTGATGTTGCATGATGGCGCGATAACTGTCAAAATCAATGAGTTGTGAGAGGTTGGTTCTTGCAAGGTTCAAAGAGTTTGAAAACTAACGCAACTGAAAGGGCGGCATCAGCATCAGCGTGTTTCAATTTGCTGTGAGGGTCAAAAACAAGGAGCTATGGTCAAAACTCCATGTGTGAGGATGTCAGGGGCACGACTCTACACTGAACTTCTCACGCACATTCCAATCCGCACATTTAGTAGCCATTTCGCGTCACGTTCTGGCACTTGAGCTGGAGGGTTGAAAGCCGTGAGAGTAGGACGAGTCATTTCCTTTCATGGGAGGAACGAGAAGAAACCATGTAATTAAAACTGTAACATCTGGGTGTGTCAAAAAACTGGAGACCCCAAAAAGCGAGGCATGCAACCCACCAAGCCTGGATAACCCCACGCTCATCCGGGTCCAGCACATCCCAAGCTTCCTTCACCTGGAGAAATCAGAGGGGGATTATTCATCCGGTCCCCAACCCGGATGAAACATCCTAAACCATGCTTCAACGGTTCCCGGAAAGGATGGATCAAGACAAGCCCGCTTCTCAAAGCGATCATATTCTAGCATGGCCAGCTCAGCTTGGTCCAAGTGCATCTTGCAGCAGAGAGTTCCACCTGATCAATCCTGATGTCCAGCCCGATCTTCGTGCCAACTTAAGACCTGGATAAGTAAACTCCATTCTCAACAGGGTACGTCATATTCCCGGCCTCCCACCAAGACAGGACAAGATAGGTGTGGCTCAAAACTAAAGGGCTAGAGTTTGCCAGGTTTTAGTCTTTGGTTCCCTTTGCCAAGGTGCCATTTTGGATTCCTTTTCCTTTTGGCGCAACCACCGTGGGTACCGGGTCAACCAAACAAAAACACGGGACTTGGGACCTCCAAGCGGCTGGCCATGGGAACGGGCCAACGGGTCGGGTTTCGGGGCTCCGGGCCAGCGCCGCCCTGGATGGGTCCAGGCCGCCCCGCCTCAGGCGCCGTTTCCCCCGGGGAAAGAAATTCGCGCGGAACTCAAAAGCATGGAAATCATAGCCATGGAGTTCACATGGAAGCCAAGAAACCAGTTGAAAAGGGAGTCCCCTGGGGCACCCAACATTAAAACACTTGAAATGGGAAGTCTCCTGGGGCACCCCCCCCTTTTTGGCGTCCTTTTGGGCTTGATTTCCCCCTAGCTCTGGCTATTTCGTGCCCCCTCGAAGTCTTGACGCACGATCAAGCTGGATGCCCACAGAGGCTTCAATTTGGCCCTGCAGAGGTCCGGCCCTTCTTTTGGGCGTGCCAATTTTGACACATACCTGATGTTTGGTGTTTGCTGACCAGAGGGTTCGCATGCTAGATGACCTTCCATTGGTACATCCAAATCGCACACCTGCTTTGATGTGGACGCTGCCCTAATAACATGCGCCACACAAACCAAGATCCCTCTTAGGGCTTCCGCAGAATCTCAGCCAGTTGCTCCACACTGGCCTGGCGCCAAAAGTGCAACTGCGCAATCACCCCGCTCGGGATGTGCACTAACAACTCCAAACAGCGTCCTGAAACAGACGCCCGTTTCACCCTTCAAGCCAGGGCCAAGCAGTAAACGGCGGTGCCAACCCGAAGCGAAAGGCGATAGCAGTTTCCCTCGTTCACGCTGCCCAGGACTGAATCCGCCTCGCTCCCGCCCAACTGCTGGAAGACCAGCTCGGAGTCGTAGAGGCACCGGCAAAGGCCCTCAGGGAGAGCAGGCGCACAGGCGCATCTAAGCAAAACAGAGTGTGCGATGCTCCCAACGGTGGAAAAAGACCTGAAAGGTGCACGCGCACACACACATATATCATATATATATATATATAAACGAAAAATGAAAGTCCCCGGCCAAACTTGAGCCGCAACCGAAGAAACCAAGAAGGCAAGAAGGCAAGAAGTCACGATCCGCAATCAAACAAAGCGCTGAGAATCAGGGGGAAGGCTGTTAAATGGCTATGATACAAGCAGATAATGTTTGTTTGTGGCCTCGAGCATGCTCCTTCGCTCGCTCGGGAACATGGAGCAATCTCCTGCGCAGCCCCTAACTCCTCGAAAAATTCCCAAACCTGGCAACGCGTCTGGTCCCAAACGGCAACCATTTGGGCGCAGACCCGCCTGGGCCAGCGCCACCCGCGAGAAGTCCTCTTGGCTCAGCGCCTGCTGCCCGGGCCTGGATAAGACAAAGAGAGAGCGAGAGAGGAAAACAAATTTGTATCAAACTATATCAAAAAAAAGAAAATAACTACCAAAGATCACATATTTGCTCCCGCGCTTTGAGATTCAAGATTGCCCCTGAATTTTGTTCTTCGGACTTTTTAAAACTTGAATCTTGAGAGACGTGGCCTTGAAAGCCACTTGAGGAAGATTAGATTCAAGATTCCCTAAACATTAAATATCATCCACTTGTAGCAAGAAAAGTCTTCAATCTTGAATCTCATTCATTTGTAGTCAGCGAAGTACGCTGTGGAAGCTCCAGCTCGTAAAAGGCAGCTGCACTTCAACATACACTTCGGCAGCTTCAAAATGCCCTCCCACCAAAACCAAGGTGTTCACAACATCTCCTCACATTAGCACTCCCAGCTGCAATCCCTCCTCTTCACAAAACCGAGCCCGGTCAACTCGTTCAAACCAAGCCCGCTCTGCAGAAGCGAAGCCCGTGTTCAAACCCAAAAACCCAAAAAGGAGCTGACCGTCCACGTTCCTTTCCCGCCTCACGGCAGCCTGGAGCTGAGCCAGTAGGCTGGCCATCCTCCCGGATCGCGACCCGATGTCGGCCGGGATGTGGGGCGGGTGTGGGGGGGATGTGGCGGGATGTGGAGGGGCCCTGGGTTTGATCCACTGAAAGTCGGAACTTGGAACACCACGACTTGGTGATGATTAAGTTTGGTGGTGATGAAGATTGATTTTGGTGAAGAAGATTGATTTTCCTCTTAAAAAATCAGCCTTGGGGCAACAAGCGAAAGAAAAGTCCCTGACTTCATGCATGGAGAAGTGGCATTGAGGTGTCGACAAAGTACTGGATCGACGTACCCTGCCAAAGCTCCGCCGCTACAACTTGGACCATCCCCAAAGAATCAGTGGCAAGTAGGAGGGATGCTTGGGG
>CAUJNA010001157.1:10000-105488 GCA_963377175.1 Effrenium voratum
TTACATACATACATACATACATACATACATACATACATACATACATACATACATACATACATACATACATACATACATACATACATACATACATACATACATACATACATACATACATACATACATACATACATACATACATACATACATACATACATACATACATACATACATACATACATACATACATACATACATACATACATACATACATACATACATACATACATACATACATACATACATACATACATACATACATACATACATACATACATACATACATACATACATACATACATACATACATACATACATACATACATACATACATACATACATACATACATACAACATACATACATACATACATACATACATACATACATACATACATACATACATTACATACATACATACATACATACATACATACATACATACATACATACATACATACATACATACATACATACATACACATACATACATTACATACATACATACATACATACATACATACATACATACATACATACATACATACATACATACATACATACATACATTACATACATTACATACATACATACATACATACATACATACATACATACATACATACATACATACATACATTACATACATACATACATACATACATACATACATACATTACATACATACATACATACATACATACATACATACATACATACATACATACATACATACATACATACATACATACATACATACATACATACATACATACATACATACATACATACATACATACATACATACATACATACATACATACATACATACATACATACATACATACATACATACATACATACATACATACATACATACATACATACATACATACATACCTATGTACATGCATGCATACATACGAGAGAGGGAGAGTGGGGAGAGAGAGGCTTGGGGGGATGGGGAGGATGGGAGCAGAGGGAGGGAGAGAGGACGACAGAACACACAAGGGAGACAAGGAAGAGAGGAAGAGGGAGAAAAGGGAGAGGACAATGTCGGCGGACTGAGCCGGAGGCTCTAAAGTATAGCTAGTCATAAACAATCAGAAATAACAAATAATTGAATAAAAGGTTACATGAAATGTGGTAAGTTAAATGCTATAAATGTTAGTTAATCATTTAATCCAACAATTTAAGGTAAAAATTAAAGTTAAGTACGTAGTTTATATTCATTTATTAGTTGTAATCATTTTTCTTATGTAAATATTCTTAGTCCAAATCCATTTAATATTAATTTTACTTCTCTTTGTTCTAATTAAATGACCCAGGAAATAGTAACTCAGCCGCCATTCTACTGTTACCCTTGTCTTTACCCACTCACCTCTAGCTGAGAAACAAAGGACACCTCTGAACTGGGCTCGACCCAAACTACCTCGGCCCGTGCCAACACATATGGACACTCATCTATTTTGCAACTTCTTTAGGCTACTGATCACCGGATTGGCCTTTAATCGACTCATGGCTGCCCCCTCACTCCTGTGCGCGCCAGCCCCCCGCGCGCGCGAGATGAAGTAGCGCATGGCCCTGCCAGGGGTCTCGTTTGTCGACCCGACATCCGAGAGTGTTCCCATCTGCATGTTCCTATCTCGCCAACTGTCACACCATGTGGACAGAGAGGCATAGGCTCCAAACTGCAACACGTGTTACTGTTCGTGCTGCGCGTGTCTCGGGTAACATCATAGATGCAAGCAGCAATGATGCAAGTGTGTTTGTGGATATTCGTACGGTAGACTCTACACGACTGCTTCTTGTTGAACAGTTTGAAGGTGCACTTTCCTCCCCTATATCTCCAAGCACGCTGGGACCCCCCCCCCCCCCCGCTTGGTGGTTTTCTTCATAAACCGAGGGAGACACATTGCTGAAAGGATGGCATGCTCCTCAACTGTCTCACCGTCAGGGCCTCCTGTGGCCTCCAGAACTCTAATGGGAACCCGGCATGTGCGATGCAACTGCATTGTTCAAGCTGAACCAGAGCATGTTTTGGATCCCTTCGCCGAAGTGACTGGACAGGCAAAACACAGCCGGGTGTCACCACACATGGGTGTCTAAGGTAGCCTTTCTGCCTGGTTTCAAAGGCAAACCAAAGCAAAACCAGCTTTGGGGACCACAGGAGATCCTCAACACACCCCACATTGACGTAGTTCCAGTGTCCGTGACTAGCATCACGGTTGCCCAGTGAGAGCTACCCAGAAAGGAGAAAACAAGAACGCCTCAACGAAGACCTTCCCTCTCCGTCGGCAAGGATTCTGGCAGCAGCGGCTTACCAGCTTCATTCTCTTGGCACCAAATGCGTCATAATCAAACCCGGAATTGAAATCGTCTACCCAGAACCATGTAAAGAATTAAGAAGGAGGCCGCAACTATTTCTGGCTGGGACAGCCCCTTACTAACCTTCATCTACCCGTGTTTTGATTGTGGCTCAAATGCATTCCCACCGGCAGCTTGAAGCCCCTACCTCACTGCAATGCCTGCTTCCAACATGCCGTTTTACGCGCTCCTCGTGGATTGAAGAGCCAGATCGGCACTGCAACGAGCCAGACAACTTCATTCGTTCATATTCCCACGAGGAATATTCTTTGCAAGCAGAAGAATGAGACCGAAAGCAGAAATGGCCAGTGTTCAGCAAGCAGGGGCTTGCTACCCAACCTGACCGCATATCCCACGCAACTGCCAAGACATGAGGTGCCAGAGAAAGGGGAAAAAGGAGTGGGGGGGGGGGGGGCCTCAAGCTAAAGGTACCCCATACCCAAGGAGCAACAAAGGCACAACAGCTGGACCACCTGGACTTTGAAGACATATCCAAAACCGAGACTTTGAAGGCCCGCTCGCTGGGGGGCTGCAGGATTTATGAGAACGCATCGTCCCAGCGAACTCGTGCAGGGAATTATTTGCCGCCCACAGGCCGAACACAGTCTTGGCAAATGGTCGGGCGGCTTCGGGCTCAGAGAGTCCAACCCCCCAACCCCCCAACTAATCCCAAAAAGGTACCCGAAAATTTGCCCACGCCATGCCGCCCAGGTGACTCAGGTGACCCATCCCTCACCTCAGCGCCGCGTCGCTGGGCGGTGCTTCCGCCGCTTCCATCTCCTCCTGGGCGAGCCCCAAATGGGTCGGTTCCTGACTCCATTTCCTGCCAAACCACCCATGAAAAGTTTACCCTTTTTCCACCTGGAAGTGGACAACTACCTTTGTCGGGAACGCAGTGGTCTGTCTGTTTGACCACCCATTGACTGCCGCGAGTTTTCACAAAGCAAATGCTTTGCAGGCTGGCCTCGTCACGAACCGCGGGAAACTGAGCCAGGAATTCTTTCTCATCCCCACATCTCCCCCCAAAAACCACACCCGCCCACCACAGAAGCACAAACAAACACTCACCCACCAAACACCAAAACCAAACCCACCCCATCTCCCCATCTCCCCATCTCCCCTCCCCCTCCCTTCCCGCACGGGAGCTCCTTGGCGCGCCAGGGCCGGGCGCCCTCGACATTCCTCAGCCTCCCGGCCATCTTCTCCGCGGTGCTGCGCTGCTCCGACAGCAGCTCCACCCCGAAGGGCGCCGGAAGCACCGCGCGGTGCCCGCCTCGCTCCGAGTCGCCCGAGTCTGAGCCATGCGAGTTCTGACGGCGTGAAAATGTGTGTTTTCTCTTGTTGACATTTGGGTGTGGCTCAAAATGAAAGAGCTAGGGTTGCGCAGGTTTTAGTCTTTCGTTCCATTTACCAGGGTGCCACTTTGGTACATTTATTTGAGCCACTGCTCCGTGAACTCCCTGACACCTATCCGAACAGGGATCTGAGCCAATGTTAGGCTACAACCGTGTTGGGAAAACAGATGTAGACGCACCCATCGATATACCAACCCTTTTCCTTTGACTGTGGCCACTCCTTGCGATTCTTACGGAGCATGTCATCCCTTGCCAGCTTTTGTTTGGATAAGATGAAACTTTTTCTTGCCCTATGCCCCCCTCAGTCAGGTGCAAATGCCCTCCAACACGGGCATCGCTGTTTGCCGGTTTACTCGTCCGGAAAGGGAGAGTACAAGAGCCAAAAACACTGGCCATTGATAGCGCTTCGCCCTGGCTTGAATGCTGTTCGGAGCGCTGCAGCTGAATGATTTTGAGAGTTGCTGTGACTGAAGCTGCCGATCCGGGCTACGATGGACCTGCAAGTTCAACTGATGCAAGACCGCTTTCTGCTTCGTCTTGCTTTGCGGTCAAACCCGAGGCCGCAAAGAGTTGAACAAAGTGATTCTTTCTGTTTTGTCTGATTGTCGCGCTCTTTCCTTGTAAACTGGTGTCTTCTTTCCTGCAAATGGCTTCTCCAACATCGCTCTGTTGGAGCGCTTCTGCAGCCAAACCCGGAAACCCCGCCGAAGTCAAGTCCAAAAGAAGTCCTGGGAGGAAAGTCCTTTGCGCAGCTTACGGGCCCCACAAGGGCAATTGAGCTTTATGTAGACTGATTATACCCACAGCTCTTGTAGGTTGCCAGCACCCCCGTCCAGGTCGTACGGCTACCACCGGCTCAAGCAGGGCCCCGGACGTGAATCCAAGACTGAGACCCAAGGCCTAAATCCCCAAATCCGAAAGTCTGTCCCAAGACTTGAACCCCAAACCTAAACCTTATATAAAGCTAGGCCCTAAACCAACACGTAGGCCCTAAAACTAAACCTGAAATCTAGAACCCAAAAGCTAAACCAAGCCTTGTCTGCTCCCAGCGCATGAGTGGTACCACAGCGCCACGGTCTGAACAGAATGCAGCTCTGCACCGGCCAAGTATGGCTGCACGAGCTCGACTAGGGTTGGGGTTTAGGTTTTCAGCTCAGGGCTTTAGAATAGCTTGGGTTTGGGGCTTTGGCGTGGGTTTAGGGTTCGCGCTTTGATCCGGATTTAGGGTTTAAGTGTGGGCTGAAGGCTTAAGTGTAGGGTTTAAGTTTAGGTTTAGGGTTTGAGTTTGGGGCGCAGGCAACCATGGGGGCTGGCCGTAATTTTACGCCCTCATTTTCCTCCTTTTAACCCTTTTCGCCCCTTTCACTTTCGCCTCCTTCATTCTGCTTCCGTGTTACTTCTGTTTTTTTTGTCTGCGTCTTCCTTTGCTTGCTTCCTTTTGCCTTGCGCCTCTTGCCTTTTTCTGCTTTTGCTTCTCGTTTATTTTTCCCGTTCGTGTCCTTCTTGCTCTTTTCCTCTTTCTTGTCCTTGTCCTTGCCTTCTCCCTTTTCCACATTTATTTTCTTGTCCTTTGCTTCTTCCCTTCCCTGACCCCCATATTTTAGAAAAGTACAGGGAGTCATTCTTTTGCTGCCCTGTCAGTCAGTTTCTTTTTCCCAGGTTGTTGCAATGTGGGACGTTGACAAACAAATCTGATCCCTCATATTCTTTTGGTCCCCAAAAACAGGGCCCGAACATATTTCGGACACTGACACTCCCGTGTCAAACACGCCCAGCTGACTTGACTTCTTCCCTCCCTCCTCCTTCCTTCCTTCCTTCCTTCCTTCCTTCCTTCCTTCCTTTCTTCCCTCCCTCCGTCCGTCCGTCCGTCCGTGCCCCCAAAGCCGCCCCCAGTGGCGCCCCTGAAACTCGCCTACCGACCGCCAGGCGGCCTGGGGCGTGGCAGTTGGTGGAGCGTCCGGCCGGCGGCAGCGCCTCCGGCGCGGGCAGCGGCGGGGGCTGCGCCCAGACCTCCGGAAGCAAAGGCGGAGTCGCATGGTGGGGGGTGCGGTGGCGGGTGGGGTAGGGTGGGGTGGGGTAGGGTGGGGGATGGGCTGGTTGGGTTTGGGTGTGTTTGATGAAGCTTCCTGGGATGAATCCCTTACATCAGTTCCGAAAGGGAGCCAGCCAAAAGCCAAAAAGCTGTACGCTGTTGGGGACTGCAGTAAATCAAATCAGCTGGTGGAGTTGTCAGAAGCACTGTTGTCATCCATGCGTTTCAACAACAGGTGGATGTAATCACAACTCAACACATTTGCTGTCGTAATTTGAATGGGTGGTCGAAAGGAAATCTGCCCCGGAAGTCTATTTTGAGGATTCCTTCCCCCACCGACCCAAAAGATAGGTTTTTCAAGGAGGGTGTGGCACCAGATGGAATCTCAAACTCTATGCAGGCTGCTTGCTGGCTGCTTCCTCCGTAGCTCAGCAAACACCAGCCAACCATTCGCCGGATCCCCACTCGTGAAGTCCAAGGAAGCGCCTCCGACCTCCAAAAATTCGCTGACCGGAAGCCCCGGGCGCTCCCGCCTTGCCGAACTTCCCCATGAGCCGCTCTGCCACCTGGCCCTTGCCTCGGGACCAGACGGGTCAACGAGTGCTTTCAACATGACTCAACAGGCAGAACAAAGGTGGTTGGCCTCAGCCCTAATCCAATTTCCACATCAAATAGGTTCTACAACCCGGCACGCCCACAACATGACAACAGCCCAATTGCAAGGCTTCAACAATGTAAAAGTGCTGCTCTCCTTCTTTGCAGACCTGGACCGTGCCTACTGCAGTTCACCCTGTGATGCCCAAGGAGGCCATGGTGGCCAAAGGCCCTTCCGATATGAGCCACCGCTTGCAGGAGGTTCGAAGATCCGTTGTGATAAGTATATATGATATTATGAATGTATAGATAGATATTCATGCAATGTAGTGTAGGCAGGGCAGTGCAGTGTACTGCAAGGTGAGGCAATGTAATGAAATATCATGTATGTGTATGTATATGTGTTTGTATGTGTGTGTGTGGGTGTATTTATGTATGCGTATGTCTGTTTATGTCTGTGTATGTCCACGTATGTCTGCGTATGTCTGCTCCTGTGTGTGTGTGTGTTGCGTATGATTATACATGTGTATATGTGTGTGTGTGTGTGCGTCTGTGTGTGTGTGTGTGTGTGTGATTGTATGTGGTGCTTATGTGTGTTTGTGTGTGTGTGCCTGTGTGTGTGTATCTGTGCATGTGTGTTTCTGTGCATCTGTGCATGATTAAATGAATGAATGAATGAATGAATGAATGAATGAATGAATGAATGAATGAATGAATGAATGAATGAATGAATGAATGAATGAATGAATGAATGAATGAATGAATGAAGGAATGAAGGAAGGAAGGAAGGAAGGAGTGAGTGAATGAATGAATGAATGAGTGAGTGAGTGAGTGAGTGAATGAATGAATGAATGAATGAATGAATGAATGAATGAAGGAATGAAGGAAGGAAGGAAGGAATGAGTGAGTGAATGAATGAATGAGTGAGTGAGTGAGTGAGTGAGTGAATGAATGAACGAACGAACGAATCGAACGAACGAATCAACGAACTGCTGCACCAAAAGGAGCCCATCAAAAGGCCACAGCGACAACTGCGGCCTGAGCGCTAGTGGGTTTGCCTGAAGTCATCAGGTCCAACATCGGATCAAAGGCCTGGGCCCTTGAAGTCGCTACTCAAATGGGGCTTTGGGTCCCAGACTGGTCTCATGGGCCTGCGAAGGAAGACAGCCAGTCCTGTCAACGGCTTTGGCCTTGTGGTTTGCACAGCGTTGCGAAAAGCGGAAGGGCCTTGCAACTCAGTGGTGAGGTTTTCTATGCTTACGACACAAGGCATGAAGTCGTTTGGTCACAATCAGGCTGATTGAACAGGGCTTCCCCCACCCCCGTTGGCGGGAAATGGAAACTATTACGCAGTTGTGATTCACACCCTTGTTTCGGAGCAGTATGATAAACGACCTCTTTTCAAACCAAGCTCACGTCCCCACAGCCCCCGCACTCTCTGCCCGGCACCAATCACCGCCTCAGCGCCTGCGTACGTCAACAGAATGGGCCGCAGAAATGATGTTTGCGTCGACTTGGGAATCCCAAAATAGGAATCGACGGTTGGTTTCCTGCTAGCTTCCCTGTAAATGCCAAACAAAAAGGGGGGTTAGAATCACTCTTGCGTTGCCTGCGATGGGATTGACAAAATGATGACCCGCAAAATGTGCGACCTTGTGCCGCCCCTTGAAAGCTCGTCGGGACCCAAAAACGGACTCCATTTTGTCACCATTTAAACAACTTCGCGGCGCAATGAGCATGCATTGCCTTCCAGACTGGATCCACCAGTCACTTTTGACCTCCACGATCAAATCTGCGCCAGTTGTGGGTGCCATCATTCAGGAGATCGTTCAAAGCAGGCACGTTCCAGCATGTTGGTTCTCGGAAGGGCATCAGCAAAAAGAACGAGCATGAAATAGAAAAGATGTTCGCCTGAAACTACACAAGGAAATACATGTTAGGCGAAACCTCGCTTCTGTCGCTGGTTCTGAATGTCCCCTTGACTCTTCCGACCTCACCCCCGCTCCGAGCGCGCCTGCGTGCAGAGATCTGGGCGTGTTGGGCGCCATGGCAGGAAGCGAGCGCAAGGCTGCGAGCAGCTTTCCGAGGGAATCGGGTGCTTCGGTCTTCCATTGCCAAATGGCCATGAAGCATAACCTATGGCTCCACATTGGGGTGGATGAACATCCATTTGCCAACTATTTTGATGTTCACCAGGGGTACAGAGATTTGACTCAAAGCCAAATTATGGCAAAATGGGGTCTTCTTCCCGCCTACTTGCCCACATCGGTGTTCGCAGATATCAAGAGTCCTCAAGCGAAGCCCGCAGGCCTTGGAATGCCCCCCCAAATCCAAAAAAAGAAAACGGGGTTTCCGTTTGGCACTTGCCACCCTGTGCTCGGAGTTTGCCAGCAAGCAATTCAAAAGGCGTTGAACACAAAAGAATGAAGACATGTCTATAAATATATATATATATATATATATATATATATGCGTCTGATGTGCGTATGTACATGATGATATATGTATGAATCTCTCTCTATACACACTCATATATGACGAATCGGCTGCGGGCAAGTAAATGATGTCAACAGCCGGCTATGACATACCATGTAGCTCCATGCATCCAAGCCATCAACCACTCACGCTGGAATTCTACCAAGATTTGAGATGGGTGAAATCCATGCTGACCCAAAAGCTTCAGAACACCAGCGTCAGCGTCGAAAAACCTTCTACGCAAGCTTGCCAAATGCACAATCCTCGGAATCAATATTACACTGCCCCCAAAATGGTGGCTTCCGTTTTGGTCTGTGGAGATGACACTTCCACTGGCCAAGATGTTCCTTTCGCCGCATTCCAACATGAATACAGTCAATGCACGACTTGCCAAGGCCCCCCCCCCCCCACCTGCTCCGCCCGTGCCCCCCTCCCCCAATGGACCCCTTTGTTGGAAACACCACATCCGGTTGAACTTTTGACTCCGAACAGTCCATCACGCTGCTGTGGCCTCGAGAATTCGCTCTTTCAGCCCAACTCAAACACCAGGAGATTGCAAGGAGGCCCCCACTCAAATCAGCGAACATGATCGCCGGCTGAGTCTCTCAAACTTTCTGGCTGAAAGATGAATTCTCCTGTTCCAAGAAAGCTGCGCAGGGACGTCTCGGGTAGATAGAATAAATACCCGCTCTCCACCACACACCTCGTGCCTTCTGGTTCCGCATGTTGAGCAGAGCAAAAGGCCGCAGTCATCGCCAGTATCCAGAAAGAACCACTGGAGAGAGAAATAACTCAAACAAGACAAGCAAAGCTCAGCCTGTTGCTGGAGACAACTCAAGGCATGCTGATGGATCGCGCACACGAGCTCCGGAGCGGCACTGAGACCGTGAGAAGAAACCATCGCTCAGTTCCAAAGACTTTGACCAAGGGCGTGGCTGTTGACGCCGGGCATTAGCAGCCGAAGGCTGAAGGTATTTGCGGAGAACTCTTCGCAGGCATTCGTTTGTGGCCAACCCTTGCAAGCCATTGCTTGCCTCGCCAAACACGGATTTCCTTGGCTCGCATTCAGCAACGGATTTGCACATGTCTTTGAGCTCATCCGAACTCAGCCTTTACAGCTTCACCAGAAGGCAAGACTTGCCTGTCTGCTGCATTCTTTCTTCTGGTTGAACTCTGCACCGCATAGCGCTATCTTTAATACGGGGCAGTCGGGCAATGGCTCCGTGTTGCGCCCTTGTTGGCAAACGGCAAAGTGAATGCTAAACCACCAGGGAAAAAAAGATCACATCACCTGAATTTCAGGTTTGGTAGGGGTACCTACTGTCGTTGCGTTAACAACAATGGAAATGGTACATACTGACTGCTGCTCATTCACAAAACATGAGATGTCTGCGGAAATTATCCTTCCTGTGAAACCAAAATGGGTTGAGCTTTTTGCAGGGTGTCAAAATGTCAGCCAGCTTTGATCCAGTCTGCATTGACTCAACCTCTCTGCCTCGTATTTGACATGCTCCAGCTGTATGAGATCAGAGACGCAATGATCTAAGCAAATGGGCGTTGCCTTTAACACATTCTGGAACTTCGGAATCTTTGACGCCTTCATGCAAAAGCATGTTGCCCACCCCAGAGTTCCTTTGCAACCCTGTTTCATAAATGCTGCCGCTTGCAGTATTGACCCGCTCCACTGTTTGCAGGCCACTTCGCAGCAGCAACTCGCAATCGACGGGATGCACGCAGCTGTGTGTCCAACCCAGAGAAGACCTGTGACCAGGTCCAAAAATGGCCGGCCATCCTCATGCCGGGAAAATCCGACCCTCCACGTGTCTGCTCTTCCATGAAGCATTGGCCCCAACGCAACATTGATCCTTGCCTTTCCCAAAAGAATGTGTATTGGGTCATCTAAGTACGGTGTTCCGCATTGACTGTGCGCCATTCCGAGTCAAAAATCCAATATTGACATGCGCAAACAAAAAAACACAGCACCCATCAACGGATATTGACCATCTTAGCATTTGCCAGCCAACCCTCCCCCCCCAATCCGACAAAGGAGAGCTCTCATTCCGCACTTGGAGGCAGTGTGCAGCCGAATTCGAATATCTCCGCCAAACCCCAGCACTGAAGAGACAAAAAATCTCAAAAAAAGATGGTCAGGGATCAACATCAGGGGCGCAGGCAAGCCGCCTGAGGCCGCCCTTGCTTGGGCGGCCCCCATGGTGCAGCCGGGATTTAGCTCTGCCCAGCCTCCAGCGCCTCGTTTGGGTCCTTCGGCTCGGACCTGTGGCCCACGCAGAAGCCGAGGATCACCAGAAAGCTGCCGGCAAGCTGCACCTCTCGAAGTCTCGAGCTTCGACCCTTAGACCCTGACCTTCTTTTGGTTGGGCTTTGGTGGACTTTGGGTGGACACCACACTAAACCCTTGCATTTGCTTACATCCGTGGTTTTGAATGGACCTCATATCAGTTGTTCAACTTGTTTCACCAAGACAAGGCCTGCTTCCTGCAAAAAATCGGGCCCTTGTTGCTTCTGGGCTGACGCATTCCAGATTGAAATCCGTTTGGAGTGGAGCAACAGTGAGCGGGAATGAATTCCCTTGGGCTGGAACCGGCATCATTTTAGGCGGGGGCTTTGTGAAAGTAGGAATTGGTTAGGCGTCAATTTGTGCTGTGGCTTGACAAAAGGCCCTGTTTATGGTCAAAATGTCGATACAATTGGGGGTGTTGCACCCCTCTTCCGACCACCTGACCAAACCAAACAAAACAAAAAACAACAAGCAACAAACCAGCAAACCAACAAATCAAAACAAGCCCGCCCGACCGACCAACCAACCAGCCAACCAACCATGACCGACCCCCGACCGACCCCTGACCGATCGACCGATCGACCGACCGGCCGACCTACCCACCCACTGACCGGCCCCCGACTATCAACTGATCGACCGGACGACCGACACCGACCAGTCCCACCAACCCAACCGAGCCGCGCTTGTGTGTGTGTACCAATGCAATCTCCCTCTTCAAGCAAAACTAAGCAAGAGATCAACAACACGGTCCTTTTCCACCCAACAACAAGCAAGACTCAAAGTGGCATGGTGTCTCTTCCTGCTTCTTCTGTCCGACTCCCTCTCTGCGATTCCACCCTGGCTGGGGCCTTTCACACCTGTTGAAAAACCCAGCACTAAGCCACTGTTCGATCAACTCACATTCGACCCACCAAAACCCAATCTCCCCAAAATCCCAAAAAACCTCCCAAAGATCCCTCGAAAAGGGAAAGAAAGCAAATCGTGAAACAATTTGCAAAGAAGTCATCCCGGGAAATTGCAACTCCCTTTTGGCTTCCCTGCAACCCATCCCGAAATGGAGCCTCGCAAAACACACAGACCACAAATGCGTCTTGTTGATGTCCCTTCAACCCCTTTCCCCCTCCCCTCAAAAATGGCACACACCATGAAAGGAATAGCCACGACCAACAACCCAACACCTAGCCGCGCGCCCAGCGCCCCCCGCTAGCGCCGTGGTGGCGGAGCTGTGCAGCATCGTGGCGTCCAGCAGAAGGGACAGAGGCATCGACAGGCACGCCGCCATGGCGGCCTGGGGCGCTCCCAGAGACGCGGCCACGGAGAGCCAGCCAAGGTTCAGCATCAGCTGGCCTCGGAGGCCAAGGAAACCAAACAAAGGAGCCCGGAAAAGAAGCAAACCAAAAAGAAACATGAAAGACAGTTGAGACCAAGTTCGGCTTATTTTTTGGGGGTTCCAGTTCAACATCAGCTGGCCCGGTTGCAAGTCAGACGGGCCCCTGCGTCCAAGACCCGCCGGGCAACGCCGCACAAAGCAAAATCGCAGTTTCGCAGAGGCAAAACGCAAAATCGCATCAACAAGAGCCATCTAGAACTGCAAGTCGAAGGCGCTGAGCCCCAAGAAGAGGGAGGTCTCGGCCGAGGGGTAGGCCGTGGCCGCTGACAAGGCCCTCCAGACCCCCAGGGCCACCAGGCTCAGCACGCCCTCCCATCGTTGGTGAGCGAATCTGTGGACTTTCGTTTCTAGGCCACCTGGCACCCAGTCAAAATTCCTGAAGAAAGTTGTCTTCAAAATGCAGAATGTCGCCTTCCACCCCCCCACCCCCCCGCTTTTTGGGATCCTCCTGGGCAAATCGGAAATCGGTTTGTTCAGACTGTGAAACTCAACGACCAGACCAACACATGTGTACATGACATTTACACGAAGAGGACATTTTCTCGCAAAACAGTCTGCTATCGTATTTTGATTCTGACGCACAACAGGCTCAAAGGGACACTTCGAGCTTTCGCCATTCTTCACCAGATTTTCGCCACCCCTTTGCCACCACATAATCTGGCCCCGGGTGGCTGATTGGTCGAGGTGTTCACGCAAAAGAGAAGCTTTGCCTCTCAAATGGGACGTTCACTGGAGGTTGATTGGGCTTGGGTTCCCAGTAAATGAATTCTGGCTTCCGAGTACAGATTGTCCAACAAAAGGACTCCTACTCAGAAACATAAGATTCAAGTTCGCGCCAATTGATAGGTGGTTTATCTCTGTTTTGAAACCACTCATCCCCACTGCTGCGAAGCTTTTCGCATCCACGACGTCAAAAATATATGGGTATGGGCCAACATTAATCCACCAACAACAAGAAACACTGGCTTCAGTCCTTCTTTCCATTTACCAGGGCAAGCCATGTTGGGGTTGCCCTATTTTTGACCATCACCGCCATTTCAGCTTTTGACCGATTCACTTGGGAGCCGGGCTTTTGACAACCACAGCCTCCATGGCCATCAACGTCACCACCCGGCACTTGGGGTCCATGAGCCGCGAGGTAAAGATGGCGATGGCC
The DNA here is from genome assembly GCA_963377175.1 of Effrenium voratum. NCBI lineage: Eukaryota > Dinophyceae > Suessiales > Symbiodiniaceae > Effrenium > Effrenium voratum. Next base: position 23,668 of record CAUJNA010001157.1, read on the forward strand.
GAGAACCTCGGCGAGGGTGAGGGTCACTGCCCCCAAACCGAGCCTTCGCCCCGGTTCGACCGGGTTTCAAAGAAGGAGTACGGCCTCTACAAATGGCTGTGGCTCAAAAAACCGGTGAAATGGAACCCTGGTAAGTGGAAAAACATGGACCAAAACCTGCGGTTTGCCCCTCCTGTTTAATTTTAAGATGTTGGCAGAACTTCCGTGAACATGTGTCATCGAATTGTGCCTCGTAAGGGGAACCGGGACTCCCCTGACCCAAAGCAAACGGTCACTCACTGGCAAAGAAACCATCCGGCCTTGAAAACGCCGCTTCCCGAGTTGTTTTAGATCACATCGCAAAGCGTCCAATTCATCTTCCGGACCAGGCGATGCGATGACTGAGAGGCTTTGGCCAAACAGTAGGCCAAACGGCTCTGATGCCCCACTCTCCGGCAAAGCTTCATTCCGAGGGTGCGATTCGAATGCCTCGGCCAAGCAACAGCGTGGTGGCCGAAAAGCACAAGAGACAGCCCCACCAGGTGTTCCTTCCGCCGCTGCTCTGCAGGGCCACGATGGTCCCCAGCAGCGTGATGCAGCCCCCTAGCCTCGAGACGCGATGAGCGTGCACCAATCAAACTCGCTCTGTGAATTTCCCTACGCGGACCATCAAACAAAGCCCCAAATCCAACCCCCTCACATGGGTCTGCTGGTGTCTCCAAAATTTGCACCCATCCACCAAGGAGGGTTCCGAAATTTCGTTGCACCACCCACATGTGCAACGGACAATGTTTGTCATCCCCTGCCCCTGTTAAAACTCATTAGGGTGGTTCCCACGTGCCCTCCCCCAACACACTACAGACCAGCGATGTTGTCCGTTGCTCACCTAAATTCGGCGGATTCCCAAAGTCAGCCACCTGCCACGTAGGTAGGATTTCCTATTGGTACCCCTCCAAAACCCAACCCGAACCCCAAAAAAGCGGGGGGGAGGGGGGTCCACAACCACTCCAAAAGCCAAAAGGAGTTCTTCAAGGCCCATCTAATCCAGCTTCAGCCCCATGGAGGTGAGGCACGTAGCCGCGCCGCTGGGGAAGCGAAAAGTCACCAGCGCCTCCAGCACCAGCGCCGCCAGGATGTCCAGGTTCCACAGCAAGGTGTTGATGGCCGGGGTGGTCCCAGTCATACTCTTGTACCACCTAATATGAGCCATATGAGCCATATGAGCCATATGAGCCATAGGCGCCAACCTCGTTTTGTAGAACGCGGACCCAAAAAAACAACAAAAAGTAAAATAGACAAAAAGAGGCCCCTTGACCCTGCCTACAACACGCAACGGCAGGTGCTGGGAAGGTGAAATTCCTCTTGTCAAGAAACCCTCTGTCAGGAATAATGTTTGTGGGAGGGATCATGGAGCATTGCCCCTGCGTGCACAAAGTTTTCTTGACGAGCTTTCAAATCCTGCACTGTACACCTACACACACATTTCCTGTCTGCGGAACGCATCAACCAAGGACCTGGTCCTGCCACCACAACCCACCCAAGCAGGTATCTGACGTTCACAACTTTTAGATGAACACCCAAAAAGATTGTGGGCCCTACCTTTCCACAAACACCAGGACCGGTCAACCAACATTTTGGATGGAAATATGGTGCCCCCTGAAACTGTAGGTCTGCCTCCCCAAAGCGGAGATCTGATCCACAGCCATGTGCGGTTCAAAGCACATTCCAATTCCTCCGAGTCCCCGGAGTTTCCGGCTGAAATCTTTCGGCTATGTCCCATGGACCACAATTACTTTGACCGGGCCAAGGGGCATGGTGTGCACGGCCAGGGATAGGAGCCCCACCAAGGCCGCCACGAACCACTCGAACCCCAAAGGCGGCAGCACCAAAGACCAGCTCCTTCCCTGCTTCATGGGACTCAGTTCGGCGAAGGCGCGCGGAGGAGGGGGCCCAGGTGGAACAAAAGGCACAAGTGGAATCCTTGTTGAGTCTGACACCGAAGTGGAAGCGCATGCACTTTGGCTCTGCCCAGTGCTCTAACTCGAGGCATTGCGATGCTCAAGCTCCGAATAGACGGATTGGGCTTGGCATGTTGTGCATGAACTCCATGTGCAAACTATACGCACCCCTCAATCGCAATCTGGCTGCAACACAATCGGACAACTGTTCATCAGTCAGTTTCACAAGTGTTCAGGTCGCAACTTTGCAAGTGCCGCAGCAGGAGTGTGGCACAAAGCCAAGGTCTGCCCTGCTAGCTTTGTCGTTTGCATGAAGATCGAGCGCTAGAAAGGAAGTCGTCACCGTTGGGCACGAGTCAAAATGAGGGAACACCTTTGGTGGTTTGCCCTCCCATTTGGGGCTCTCGCAAAACAAAACAAATCTTCGCCTAGAACCAACATGAGGAGAATTACATGCTGAAGTACCTCTGAGTGGGGCATCATGAGATCAAGCAAATCAGTTCAGCATCGCCCACTCACAGGATTTAATGCTGTCTAGCTATGTAGTTGGACTGACTTTCAGCTACGTCAATCGAATCAAAGGAAGATACATGAAGCGGATGCTGGCAGAGCGGCACCCAATCGTGTCAACCAGGTTCCGACCAAACTCAGATCTAGACACCGTCGCTGGGGGCCCCGCACGATGGCCAGCACCGCCCAGAAGCTCTGGGCCAGGAGCGCGGAGGCAAAGGGCGCCTCGCTGAGAAAGCCGGTCAAGGACAGGGCGCCGTACTTCTCCACCTTGGCTCCCCCCAAAAAAAACAAGATCCGCTGATTTTAATGATGGCTTCTTTTTGGGCTCCAAAAAATGCAGCTGTGAGATTTTGAGACTGAGCTATTTGGCGTAGGACCCGTACAGCGACCCACGCGCAGGAAAGAAGCGCTTCTTTTTGGGAGACAAAAAGGCTCAGCAACAAGAACTTGGTGAAAATGAGGAGTTAAAAGGAACACCGCATGCCGCTGGATCGGTGTTTCTCCCTTTGGATACAGCGCCCCTTCGTTGCGAGTGGGTTTCCTGGGAAAACATGTGTGAGTCATGACACTCCTTGGAAAAAACTAGGACAAGGACAAACCAGATGCAGTGAAAGCCCCGGGCATCGACACTGTTCCAAAATTGAAACTCAAAGCCAAAGCGGGCGGCCAACACGGCCAAGCAAGTGCTTGAATCACCAGCTTCCCGTCTTAAACCAATCAAACGCAGGCTCTCAATCTCGGAACTCCCCCCCGAGCCCAATTCTGTGGCGCAGGGCCCACTTTGTGACACTCCCTGCTTGTGTGTCAACCTTGTTCAGGAATTCTGGTGGAGCCTATCTGCGGCTTGTTCAATAAACTTCAGCTCAGTGTCGTACTGCGGCGACAGCCAGCCTACCAGCATCACGGTCAAGCTCAACAGCAGCAATACGGATCGCCCAGGCCGGCCCGCCATTGGAATGGTACACGTCCTGAACAACACACATTGAACTGCCCATAGCGGATCAACCGTTCTCCGGTTTTCGTTGGAACATCTTCAAATGCTCGATGTGGCAGGGAATGTCAAAGTGGTAGTCTGAAATCCCATTATTTGCTGTGCGCCCGCATGCCGGCCGTGTGCATTTGAACCGCCCCCCTGCAAAGCCAAAAGACCTGCAGCGGAGCAATTCATGGGCTTTCAAAGGGGGTTTACGTGCGACCTAACAGAAAGCCAGTCATGGTTATCATCATGGCGCATCATTGATCGACACAGGGTTTCCCTTTGGCTGCCAGCAAAAAAGAACAGGAAGAATCCAAAATTCGCCTCTGAATCAATTTTGGTTTCCCTTGCGACGGGCCGCGGGCTGCTCCAAACACTTCTGACCACACACCCTCCCTCCCCCAGGTGGACCGATGCCAGCAGGAAACCGAACGCGCAGGTCCGAAGCCAGATCAAAAGAAAATACCTGCGTGTTTAATGTATATATATATATATATGTAAAAATAAAGAAGAAAAAGAGAAGAAGAAAAACTGATAAACGATTCTGCAATTTTACTCAGCACATGCTGCCGTTTGGAATGCGTCAGCCGACTTGGATTTGCCCAGATTTCTGCGTGGCCCAGATGCCAGAGCTTACGTAGATGGACCACTCATCAAGCACAAAATGCACCAACACTCGGTCCGGGATGCGTTGGCTTTGCCCACCCGAACCGCATGGGCGTCTGGTATCTCACATAACACATAGGGCACGGGGGTGTTAAGGCATGTCGCACTGCTCCTAGCTTGAACCCAAACATGGAACCTCAAAAGAACAAAGCTCGGCCGCAGTTCTTTTTACCGGGATTGCTGAAAGTTGCACTGCTTCCAGGGCACTAGTGCGCCTGGAGCAGGAGGCACATTGACCCCCCGTGAAATGTGAAAAGGCCAGACAATGCGTGTCCTTGCGGGTAAATGCAGTGCTTGGGGGGGCGCGGCACGCGTGCCCACGCCCCAAGGTCCGGAGACCGACAGTCCGGAGACTCGGAGACCGATTTTGGTCCGGAGACCTAGTCCGGAGACCACAGTGCCCGGAGGCGACCCACAGAAGTGCAGAGAAACTGCGGTCTATCCTGGCAAAGCCTGGCATAGGGCAATGCAGGGTGGGTGGGTGGGTTTCGAAATGAAACCGCAGGTTTGGGTCAAGGCTAGGAGCAAAATGGCCAACGCCTAGTTCGATTCACCACATGCCCTAAACACAAGGGAAAAGAAACCCTAAGCGTTAAGGCATGTCGCGCTGCTCCTAGCTTGAACCCAAACATGGAACCTCAAAAGAACAAAGCTCGTCCGAGCGGCCGCAGTTCTTTTTACCGGAATTGCTGAAAGTTGCACTGCTTCCAGGGCACTAGTGCGCCTGGAGCAGGAGGCACATTGACCCCCCTTCAGTGTTTCAGGCAACCCCAGTAAAAGCGAACCAGCTGGGCCGAAGGCCTCATCACCCGCCCTTCAGAGTGGGGTTGCAGGGCAGATGCAGTAGTAAGCGCTGAAAACGGCGAACTCCGAAAAGTTCGTTTTTCGTGTCCGGCGTCAAATGTGCTGCCTGGGCCTCCAAATTCGCTCGTTTTCCGCCGAAAACCGGCTCCAGGTGTTTGCCGTGCTCCGAAATCCGTTTTCTACCCCGAAAAGCCTGCGAATTCCAGCCCGCTGAGCTTGTCACCGCCGATGTCACCGGTCTCTAACACGTCAGCCTGCCAAGGCACACCGCCGATTTCGCCGGGTCTGACACGGCAGCCCGCCGAGGTGCTCTGTCGAGGTTCTCCCACGTGACACGGCAGCCCGCTGAACTTGTCACCGCCCATGTCACCGGTCTCTAACACGTCAGCCCGCCAAGGTACCGGGGAGGAATCGAACCTCCGAAACGTCGCTCCGGAGACCAACGCCTAAGCCATGTCACCATAGGCTCTCGTTACCGTCCCAAAACGTGGCCCAAGAACGGTCTCACCGCGAGGGTTTGGAAAACCTGGTTGATCCTGCCAGTAGTCATATGCTTGTCTCAAAGCCGTTCCTAAAAAGGTCTCGGGCTCGATTCCTCCCGGGTCCGCCCCTGATCACCCTAAGAGCCAAAATTCTCTCCACCGAAGTCGGAAATCCGACCTTGCTCCACACCAAAGTCGGATTTCCAATTGCCTGGCGCGGGCCTGGTGCGGGCCTGGTGCGGGCCTGGTGCGGGCCAGGTGCGGGCGGCTTGGGCTTGTTTCTACTACCCGGAGGTCTGCCTCTAGGCCTTGGCGCCGGTTGCGCTTGCTTCATCGGTTTTTTTAAGAGAAAATATTTTTTTTAAAGACCTTCGGGGAATGAAACGTGATCCAAAAAGCACGAAGGACAAGGACGACCCCGCAGTCGAACGACTTGGCCTTCCAGGTCTGTCAGCCGGAAGCGCAGGTGTCTCAGGCTGATGGGGCCCCTAACGGCCATGAAGTGCCCGTCATCGGAGCCGGTCTCCACGATGGTGCCCACGCCGCTCTTCAGCGTTATCTTGGACAGGATGTCGTCCCCCAGATTGCCCAGCACGCGGCTGGCGTTGGCCAGCTGGGGGCAGCGGAGGTAGACCTCGCTGTACGCCATCATGCGGACGAACTCAAAGACCTGCTGTCCGCGCATGTGGTCGATGCTGAAGGGCTTGGTCGGCGATGCGGCCGGCGAGGTGGGGTAGTCCAACGTTAGGGAACTGCTGCTGCAGCTCCAGATCGTTCAGAATGAGGCGGTTGCCGTCGTAGGCTACGCTGAGGCTGTTCGTGGTCTCGCTATAGGTAGCAGTAGCAAAGTTGGAGCTGATCCAGGCTGCCAGCCGGGAGCCCGTGCAGGCGCCTTCCGGAAGGAGCGCCCAATTCAGCGTGCCGAGCGCGGCGTCTACCCAGTGATCTTATAGACGGCCAGCCTGGCATCGCTCTGCAGGTGCAGAGACTCTCCCAGGTCTACCTCGAAGTCGCTGTCCAAGCCGGCTACCCTCTTGCGGCTGTCCACGTAGATCGTCGTCATTCTTTTCTTTAGGAAGCCACCTGTTCGGCAAACGATGGGTGGCTGGACTGCTGCGACGGAGGTGCAGCAGGAGATGTTTTCACACCTCGCGTTTATCAGCGTGGAGCTGGCGAACAGCTTCTGGCCCAGGAAGCTGAGCGCCGCTCCCATCGGCTTCTCTTTCCATCCAAACCCTCGCGGTGAGACCGTTCTTGGGCCACGTTTTGGGACGGTAACGAGAGCCTATGGTGACATGGCTTAGGCGTTGGTCTCCGGAGCAACGTTTCGGAGGTTCGATTCCTCCCCGGTACCTCGGCGGGCTGACGTGTTGGAGACCGGTGACATGGGCTGCGGTGTGCCTCGGCAGGCTGACGTGTTAGAGACCGGTGACATCGGCGGTGACAAGCTCAGCGGGCTGGAATTCGCAGGCTTTTCGGGGTAGAAAACGGATTTCGGAGCACGGCAAACACCTGGAGCCGGTTTTCGGCGGAAAACGAGCGAATTTGGAGGCCCAGGCAGCACATTTGACGCCGGACACGAAAAACGCACTTTTCGGAGTTCGCCGTTTTCAGCGCTTTTTGCTCCAAAAACGGAGCGGTGACGAAGCGGTGACATCGCTGGTGACAAGCGTTTTTTGGACGAAATTTGGCTGCTTTGGAGCGTTTTTGGACCAAAAAACCAAAATAGTTAGGGTAGTATAAGCTGCCTTTCCTTACTACTGATGCTAGGGTCACCATGCACGCTGTGTTGTGAACAGCTTGGCATGCGGTGACTGCACTTTTTCCTGGTCAGAGCGGCTTGTGTAAGCGGCTGGCTGACATTGCCAGTTGTTCTGGCTGACAAGGCAACGGCAGCAATGGGCTCAGAAGGCCAAGTCGGATGCAGGCTAGGCTGGCTCAGCGACGACGGAAGCTGCTGCCAAATGTTCCGGACGCCAGGGCGCATGCATCGGACACAGTTGAATGCCTCGGCCCGACATCGCCAGGCTTGCAGGGCTGAAGCGCATGCAACTTTCAGGGCGATGGCTGAACCGGGCCAACCGACCTCTGCTGAGATCGTCTGCCCAATCATTGCACCTTCCTGGAACGTGCGTTGGAAGTCAACAGTGCCTTACTTGGCTGGCGTCGTGCTTTCGACACTCGCCCATTCAGCCGTTGGCGCGGCCACGCCAGCTGCAAGCTCTGGCTGCTGCCGACGCGTTGCTGAAGACGAAATGGTGGGGATTGGGGTGGGTAATTACATCCTCCCAAGTGGTTTGGTTCGCCGAGACCTGGAACATGTAGGATATAAGAGCCGTGTGGCCTTGCCTTGTCAAGCCAGCACAGCGGTATATCGCATGCTTTGAAACACTTGCACAGTTAGCACTGCTGCAGTAGTAAGGAAAGGCTGGTCCAAAAACGCTCCAAAACAGCCAAATCGTCCAAAAATCCTTTGTCACCAGCGAAGTCACCGCTTCGTCACCGCTCCGTTTTTGGAGCAAAAAGCGCTGAAAACGGCGAACTCCGAAAAGTGCGTTTTTCGTGTCCGGCGTCAAATGTGCTGCCCGGGCCTCCAAATTCGCTCGTTTTCCGCCGAAAACCGGCTCCAGGCGTTTGCTCCGAATTCCGTTTTCTGCCCCGAAAAGCCTGCGAATTCCGGCGCTGAGAGTACTCTGAGTTTGTCACCACCAATGTCACCGGTCTATAACACGTCAGCCTGCCGAGGCACACCGCCGATTTCGCCGGGGTCTGACACGGCAGCCCGCCGAGGTGCTCCCACATAACACGACAGCCCGCCGAGGTTCTCCCACGTGACACGCCAGCCCGCCGAACTAGTCACCGCCCATGTCACCGGTCTCCAACACGTCAGCCCGCCAAGGTACCGGGGAGGAATCGAACCTCCGAAACGTTGCTCCGGAGACCAACGCCTAAGCCATGTCACCATAGGCTCTTGTTACCGTCCCAAAACGTTACCGTCCCAAAACGTGGCCCAAAAAACGCTCTCACCGCGATGTCACCGCTCTCTTTGGGGCCGAAAAGTGCGCAAAAGGCTTAGAAAAGCGAAACCAGCTCCGCGGCTTCGGTCTAAGAGCCAAAGAATTCTCTCCACCGAAGTCGGAAATCCGACCTTGCTCCATACCGAAGTCGGATTGGGCCTGCTGCGGCCCTGGCGCGGGCCTGGTGCGGGCCTTGAGCAGGCAGCCCGGCGCCCGGCGCGGCCTCTCTGAGTGCCCGGCAGGAGGTGACTGAAGTAGAAGCGCCTGTCTACTTTGCGCCCCGCCAGGCGCAGCAAGGAGCGCGGAAGACCGGGTCTTGCCTCAAGTAGCAGCGGTGCAGGTTTGTGACCGGCTCGAAGGCGTCGACGCCGCGCACCTTCAGGGCCGGACGCCGGGTTGCGAGGTAGTACTCCAGCTTTCCAGAGCCGAAGAAGCACAGCGACGTCCCCCAGCAGCCGGTCCACGTGTGGAGCTAGCCAGGATTTGCTTCCCATGTACTTCACCCGCATGCCAGCCTTTAGATTTATCCCGTCTCACTGCCCGGCTTCCCTGCGTCGAATTTGGGAAGTAAGGCAAAGGAGATGGGGAAGATCAAGCTGTTTCCTACGGCTGAGTATAGCAGCAAACAGCCCTCGGACCCCGTGGTGGCCCTGGTATCTTCCTTGGCCCCAGCAAGTCCGGCAAAACCGTGGCGCTGATCAGCATGATTCTGGAGCGAGTCTTCGAGAAAATCTATATCTTCAGTCCGTCCATCAATGTCGACGACGGCTGGATCCCCGTCAAGAAGTACATAGAGGAGGACCTGGGGGTTAATACCGAGCCTACTACGACGAGTGGGACGAGGCAGCGCTGCGGGGCATCATCCAGAGGCAGCGCAAGATCACCGAGACATCCAAGAAGTTGGAGATGAAGCTCGGCCTCTCCCCGTCGCCCTGCGAGAAGCTCGTGCCCTTCCTTGGCATGTACGTAGAGGAGGGCGTGGACGGCAAGCGGCTCAAGTTCCTGCGGGACGTGCTGGGCGCCAGGGTCTGGAGGCTGCACAGAGCCTACCGCTTCGCCTGCAGCCCCTTCACGGCGGGCTCAAGCACAGCGAGCGGAGGCAGCTCAAGACGGCCGAGAAGGTGGTGAAACTCACCCAGAACGCCTTCGGCCGCTGCTGCATGAACCCCAACAAGTTCAGGAACACGAACGCCTACGTGGCCAAGTTGTGGGCAAAAGCTCCGTGACAAACTTCAAGCTCCAGATCAACGACTCGGAGGGGCTTCTGGCCTGTGAAGACGCTCAAGACGGACCGCAGAGGCCTGCATGAGCGTGCCCACCCAAGTTGGCTACTACCTCCAATGAAAAGGCTCTTCCCGAAGATAAGGCTGCCTCTTCACGGACACCGACTCCGTGATGGTGCAGATCTTCAAGCTGCAGGACCCGCTCCACGCCATGGCCAAGGCGAACCTGAACGGCGCCGCCCTCTTCGACGTGGCCGGCAAGTCCAAGGATTCCGAGTAAGCGCGCTCTCTTGGAAAGCTCGGCGACAAGACCTTCCCCGCCAGGATCGCTCCAAGATGCACAGCATTCTTACGGTCCACGACGGCGCGCGCAAGAAGAAAGCGCAAGATCAAGGGCGTGCCGAAGAAGGCGGTGAGTACCGGAAGGTGCTGGAAGAAGGCAGCACAAGATTGCCGTGGAGACCGTCAAGAAGAAGTCGCTCTCGCCCTTCAACAACAAGGTCTCGGCTCAACGCTCACAACTCGCGGCCGCTGGAACATTGGCGCAACGGAGCGTTGCGCAGGACCGGCCCAGAGAATTCCTCGAGGATCGACAGCGCCTCACGTCTTGTGGTAGACCCGCTTCGGTGGAGATCCTTTTCAAGGTAGTCGATGCGGAGCCGGTAGTGCAGACGCTTGGCCTGGAGCAGCGCATCCTGCAAGGCCGCGCAGAGGCCGCTGGACCATTAGAGCGGCCGCAAGGCTGGCAACGTCCTTCTCCGCCGGGACACGGCGGGCTTCTCCATAAACCATGCACGCATCGGAAGGCCGCCGAGAAAGTCATCTTGAGCAGCGGATCAAATCATTAAAGTAAGAAAAAAAACGAGAGCTCGGGATCTTTTTTCTTGCGCGTCCTCGCTCATCTGTACGCTTGCGCAAGGATCTCACCAAGCTGCGCCACCCGCAGGCGGAGAATTCTGTTGCTGCGCTTGCTTGCGCTCTCTGTCAATGAGATTGTTGAGGCCGTCCACTGTTCTTGCGCTCCCGCTCCACACGGCACAGAGTTTTGCCGAGAAGCCGCTGGTGCGAGCGCTCGGCCTCAAGCTTGCAAGGCCGCTTGTGCATGTTGCAGGGAGTCCGCTGGGCCTTGCGGGCTTCTTCATTTTTTTTGTCACACGCGCGCCTTGGGGCATTAAGCCATCGGTCACGAGAACGACTATACAATCAACGAAAGTGAGACGGGTGAGACCGAGAGGGACAAAATGCTGGTGAAATGAGCCAAACAAAGGAAAGGACCGAAAACACAACGCGGCAGACCACGAAGCAACACAACACGGAACCAAACGAAAAACCAGTCCCCAGCCGAGCAGAACGGAAAGAGACGAGCCAACGCGGCAATTAAAAGGGAGAGCGTGAAACATAGTTCCAGAAGACACTGACTACACCGAGGAGCTAGGCTTGTGAAGCATAAGCACATTAAAAATGGGAACATGCGCGCTCCAGACCGCAGGGGGCACATTTGCGCATCGTTAACCCCCACACGTGGCCACACGGCTGGAGCAAGAGCGCAATGTTCCAAAAATTTGGCAAAGCAACACACGGAAGAAGAAGGCAAAAAGGGCCAAGCAAGGGCCAGCAAAAGGCGAGCGTGCAGTAAATTAAATTGTGCACAGGCATCACCCGGAGCACAGAGGCAGAAAGAGGCCGTGCAATGAATTACCCTCTCACTGACATCGAGCGGAGTTGCTATGGCCAGGCAGGTGTGACGGGCGTCACAGGCCTGGCCATCAAGCATTGCACACAAGACAAGGGGTGAGCGTGCAATGCCCCATCAAGTTTGCACAAAATGCAACGCAATTTCCGCAGGGACAGCGATGATCCCAACCGATAGTGAGGATGGGAGCCAAGCGCTGAAGCATTGTTACAAGTGCGTAGGTACACCGTGGCAAAATGCACAAGCGGGAAGCAGAAGCCCAAGAAGATCTGGCAGTACCAAATACACCAGAGGCATTCTGTCCCATTGCGTAGGCGTCACGTTCGCACCACTGACAGGGGAATCCCTGCCACAGTGTACGTGAGCATGGCAAACCCGACTAGGCACCATGTCTGTCGCAAGAGCGTACCTAGCGGAGTAGCGACCATTCAAGTGCAGGTATGATGCCTATAGGCATGGAGATTATCTATAGTCACAGATTAAAGGGCGGCTCAAACTTAGGTGGGTGCATATTCATCGAGAAGCAAAAGCACCCGCCATAGGGCCACCTGAGGCACACATCTTTCCAGGAATGTTTTAAGCTAGGACTACAACCGTCCAATGGGAGTGTCACGCCTAGGAGCATAAAGCAGGCGAGCGGGAGGCCAGAAGGCCTTGCCAAGCAAAGCACCTCAAGGACCTCAGGGCTCATTGAAGAGAGAGAGGAGCCTCCAATCTGCAACCTTACATCGACATGTTGGTCTATGGGTTGATGCACAAACACTCTGTGTTGCAGAGCGCGAGCAGTATTCCAGCGGGATAACTAAGTAGGGTGTTAGGGTTTGGGGTGCGCTTCAATGCATGTCTTACCAGATTATGGCACTGCAGGGTGGGCCAAGTGTAGGAGCACAGAACCAGTCACCAAGCAACAATGCGAGTGTGCAGCGCCGCTGGCACCAAGAACGGCTGGGAGAACCACGAGATTGGGCAGTGCCCAATACACTTGGAAGCTCCCACCTCAGGCCACAAAGGAAATGCACCAAAGTGACGACAATATTCGTCATGGAAGGTGTCGCCTGGCAACCAAACAACGAGCGGCCAAGAGGCCAGGCGACAACGGGGGGAGGGCCCAATAACCGCTACGCCCATGAATGAAAAGGGGGCACCTCCCTCTACATCCTGCTGCGAGATAGGTTGTCGGAAGAAACGCGTGCACACTCTGTCATGCAGAGCGAGCAATAGGCAGCGGGATTACTGAGTAGGGTATTAGGATTTAGGGTGCACACTTCTATGCATGTCTCACCGGATTGTGGCACCGCAGGGTGGGCCAAGTGTGGAAGTACCGAACAATTCCCCAGGCAATAATGCGAGTGTGCAGTGCCGCTGGCACGAAGAACGACAGGGAGAACCACGAGATTGGGCAATGCCCAATACACTTGGAAGCTCCCGCCTCATGCAGCACAAGGAAATGTACCGAATTGGTGGTGCAGGAGAGAATGGCATGGGGTGATAGTTTTAAGGATGCACCGGGTCGCCATGACCCACCATGGCACGCACGAGCTGCCTAGGCAGATCGGTGGGCGATTAGCGGGGAGATGGCGACCAAATCAAGCACTAAGCGATGGCGCGTCCAAGAAATCGTCCACACTCCTGGAAGTTTTAGTTCCCTTGCTGCGGAGCTCCTGCAGTGTCATGCCCGAGGCCTGAACTTGAAAGGCATCAACCGGCGGAAGTATTATCTCCGCGGTATCGGCATCAAGCACGGGCGGGGTTGCAAGAACGGCAGACCTCCAACGGTGGGAAGAGACATGTGCCCTACGCGCAAAGTCCGCAAAGGACTGGCCTGCGGCAGGGAACGGGATCCACATATCCGTCCGGATTACACTAGGTTCGAGGGCCCCCACCAGGCCGCAGTAGTCTTGGCAGTCAAAGGGGAAGGCCTGCCGACTTCTAAGCTGTTGCAGAAGAAGGCGGCGGTGGGGCTCCACGTCCTGGAAGACAGGCGGTGTGTAACCCGCTTTCAGTCCGCCTGCCATGACAAACCGCATGTGCCTGGAGGCCTGGATCGTACCTTTGAGCGCCACTCCGCCTCCACTGGCCGAGGCAGTGGTGTCGGTGTCACAAAGATACGCCATAGCTGCGACTGGGATATGAACTTTCAGCCTATGCACAGCCCAATCGCCTGGGCCGGAACGTCCAAACCATTGTGCTACCTGTTCCCCCGTGGCGAGGGACTCAGTACCTGTCTCCAGCTCCTCAAGGGTGTCATGCATTTGAAGGAGCTGAGCGTGCTGTCTGGTAGCTATGGTGAGAGCCGCGTTCCAGAATTGCGGCTGGGCCAAGCAATCCAGCATAAGCTGCCGGACACGAGGATGCGCATCCTCTCTGCCTAGCGGCTCGAAGACGGAGGCGAGAGCGGTGGCCAGACACAGGAGCCACGAGCGCAGGAAGCGCAGTTTTTCCTCACTTCCCAAGGCAGGGGCGTCCGGACTCAGTCTGCGGAGGGCAAGCGTGTTGCGCACAGCACGCAGCCCTGCCTTGGTGGCCGGGTCAGTGCTGAACAGGACGTCACCCCACGGGTAGCTAGTGGGAAGCAGCGTGAAATGGCTCAACTCATGCAGGGAGAGGACTTCCTTGGCAGCGGCCATATCGGGGACCAGCGCGAGAGCAGCAACTGCCTCGTCCAGGCTCTCCAGCACGGCCGGATCGAGGTCTTCCTCAATTTCCGCATCGTCCTGCACGACCGGACCATTTTCCGGCTCCGCGGAGCAAAGGCTGACACAAAGCCAAGCCGAGCCGCATCCTCGTCAGTGGCGCGGGTAGGCACTCATGGAATTCCTGCGCGGAGCTGGCTACACTGATGCGATCGGCTTCCTCCAGGAGCGGTTCGGCCTCGATATCGGGCCCAATGCACTCTGCTTCATTATCCGTATCAACTTCGATCAACGGCACATTCCTGAGGTGCAGGGCATTCAAGGCTTCCAACATCCCTTCGAGCGGGGCACCGTCGTCAACTTGCATGGCATCCTGCCCAGCATCCTCGCCCTGGGGTACCCAGTGGGTCCCACCAGGACGAGAAGCCAAGGCGGTGTGGTCTGCACCGTCATCCGACATGCTCGTGGCCTCAGTGGCCGAAGTCTCCCCACCTTGTCCAGCCTCCTGTGAGGCCTCCACGGCAGCAGTAAGGTATTCAAGGGCATCTTGCAGTTCCTCCTTAGTGTGCACAGTCACTCGAGGCACATCGTCGGGCGCGGCCTCCGCGGTGGAAACCTCCATCGGAGTTGCCTGTGACCGGGAGGAGCCCGGCACGATTGTGTCCGTGACGTCCTTACCGGTGAAGGCATCATATACGGCAGAAATGTAGGAGGGGTGAATGCCTTGCACTTCCTGGCCATCAGTGAGGGTGTAGGCAACCCCGGAGGTGAGCACAGTCTCACCACCCGCAATGTATAGCGCCACCCCTGCATGAAGGCACTTCACAAGGTCAACTGCGATGGCGTTGGCCGATTGCCCCGGGCCTCCACAAAACCCTGTGTGTTAAGCGGGTAGGTGGTCAAGTGGATGTGAGTACGCTTGCCACCCATCAAGGCGCCCGGAAGCAGCCCCATCGAAAGGATGGACTTGGCGCTGACCCAAGTCGTGCAATGGAGTGCTATACTACGCCGGATGGCCTCATCATGCCGCATCAAGGGGAGATGGCGGGTAGGGTCGAGGACGGCTGTGTGGCCCGCGATGGCCCGAATGCACAACCCGCGAGTGGGCGAATGCTTGATTTCGAAGCGTGCCTTGCTGTGTGTACTGACGAAGTCAGCGACGGCAGCTAGCGCATCAGCGGTGACCGACAGGCCTTCACGGACAAGGTTCCGCAGGGCGCGGATCAAATGTGCGCGGCTAGCGATGCTTTCCAGCAGGACAAAGCCGTCTACCGTCGCAGGAGTCTTAGGGTCGTGCCTAGTAACAAAGGTTAGGTACTTACTGGCTCGCGTGATGGTTTCAGCGGGAAGCACAGAGACGTCTGGCCATTGTGCTTGCATTGCCGAAGGCAAGCCCTCAATATCACTGACCGTAATGAGGGGCTTGCGAGGATGTGCGAGTGATTGTTGCCCCTGTTCGATTGTGGGCCATGCAGCTTGGGCCTCACCTGCTACAGGGCCCCCAGACACTGGCGCAGGGTCCCACACGGAGGCAGCACGGTTGGTTGAGGAGGGAAAACGAGGCCTCCATTCGACTCCTGGGCCGCCGGTGGCAGGCGTTGGAGGCTGACCACGTGGCCGCTTGGCGGGAGCAGGCGGGATCGGAGTCGGACGCCTCTTGGGCGCCAGCCCAAGGCTCATCCAGATCCGCAAGGCCAGAGCACATGCCGAGCAATGTAGCTACGGGCTCCGCAGATTTCTGGAGGCTGGCCATGTCCAATCGACCAAAAAGGCGTGCGCTCGCTGTTTGCAGCATGCCTAGCGTCATGAAAATGTTACCCCCCACCCCCCTAGGCCCTCCCCCCCCCCGCTTGGAGGCCAAAAAAGCACTACTAAACCACTACTAAGGCCTTAGTAATGCTCGACTCTCGCTTAGCACTCGGTAGGGCCGCAAAACGTGTTTTTGCATGTACCCCAACACCTCGGTAGGGCCGCAAAACGGGTTTGCGCGTGTGCTCCAAAACCTCGGTAGGGCCTCAATCTCGGCAAGGTCTCGGTAAGGCCTTAGTAAGGCCTTAGTAGGGCCTCGGTAGGGCCACGGTCGGCCTGACGAAACACCGGTGCGGCCAACCAGCAAAACCCGCAACTCTCAGCAAGCAAAACCCGTAAATCTCGGCAAGCTTGCCGAGAGCTCTCTGAGGGGGGGGGGGGCCCTAGAGTTAGACATAGCCTCTCCCGTCCAGATGGGGGCATCCTGGCCCTGTACCCCTCCCTACACTTTTGAGCACTTTTTAAACACACATACCAAATCACCCCAGTTTCAACCTCCAAATTGAAACACCTACTAAGTTAATCATGAGAAAAATCAGTATTCTCATCATCAACTTCATTTTTCGCCTAATTTGTCCAACCTTTAACCCAACCCTTACACTCATTCAATAACAACAATCATAACTACATACCACCTCAACAAATCCCGCCAAAAAAATCAATCCACATACCAACATTTTTCCATCCTCAACTTCCAACCATCAAAATATCATTTTTCCACTCCATGATCCAAACTGCAACCCTTAACCAAAACGAATAAATTCAAACTGTCTAATAAACAAAGGCATTTTTCAATCAATTCTCGCCCTCAAGTTGGTTAACCATTAGAAAAATGAAATATTCTAATCGTCAACCTAGTCTAGTTATTTTCCAGTAGCTTTTCCTTGTGGCCTTGCGTCGCCTCATGTTGCCTCATCTTGTATTTGGTAATCTCAACTCCGCACAGTGGACATTGCACTTTTTCTCTGTTGGCTTCCCTGTAATTCTTGTTATACTCCTTGTTCTTCTCAACTGTTCGTTTGCGGTAGTCCCGCTTTTGATCAACACAAGCGTCGCATGACTTCAATCCATACACAAATTCTTCCATTCCCCTTTCACTCCTGCATCTCGTACACATCTTCTTCTCCATGTTTTAGTAAGTAGCCTTTTCTTTAAATAGGAATGTCCAAGGTTCGGCCGCCAAAACAACCCTATGTTCGCCCCGAAAAATGGTTAACCAATGGAAAAGGGAGAATTAAAACCGTTAACCCAAATCTTGAAAATAATCTGTGTGTCATTGGATGGCAAAATGCGGATGGGAAAGGCCTATGTAGGAAAGCACCACCACGGCTTATACGGGAAACCTATACTATAATTACAACATATAAGATCTTACATGTTATAAGTATAGTAAAACTATGGTATTAAAGGCTTTAATCTATGTATTTCCATGGGTTGTATTCGTTTCTTCTGTTCCTTCCTTAACTCTTTTGTTGCTTTTACTTTGTCTCTGCATTCCTTACATGTTTTGTAAAATATATCTTCCATTTTAATTCTATCATACATTTTGTGAAAGTCCTTTCTTGGCTTTGCTTCGTCGCATTTACTGCAAGGATAAACCATTGTGCATCCTGTTTCTTCTTCATCATCTGTAGAACTCATAATATTAGTTATGCCAATATGTCTTTAAACGGATTTTCAGAGAAACATGTTTTTAATCAAGAATAAACCCCTGTATCTTCATCATAGTCAATTTGATAAAATGTCATAGTTGAAGCCTTCGGTTCTTTAATTTCTTTGTTATTAAGTTTGTTTAAATAAATGTTTCTTTTATTTTTATATTCACCATTGGTTCGATCTACTTCCTTACTTTGATAATTGTTTGTTAATGGTTTCTTCTTTTCCATTTCGTGTAAGATTTCTAAAATATGTTTATTCTGTTCCAAAACCTTATTCAGTTTTTTAACAATCTTTTCTAATCCTTCATCCATGTAAATATATATATTATATTATAAAATAAAACTTTTAAAACTAAACTTTTTATTTTACAAAATCATATATCATTATAAGTCAATTCAAAATTAGTTATTGTATAACTAGTTAAATGATTATTCAATTTACCAATTAAATTACAAATAATAGTTTTTCTAAATTTTGAATATTTATGAAACTTTTCAATATTATCTGTAATATAAATTATTAAACATTTAATACATTCAAAAACATTAACAACATTAATATTACTATTCTTGTAAATATTATTCATTTTTCTCAATGTAATTTCATAAAACTGAATAGCATTTTTATTATCATAATTAGCAATAAATCTTAAAGTATATGAATATATTCTTTTACAATAAAATTTTAAATCCGATTGTTCAAATAAATCAGCATAATTAATAGAATTATAAAACATGTTAAAATCAATTTTACTATTTCTAAAGTCATTAACAAAATTAATTAATATATCATTTTCGTTATATTCTTCAATAAAATTATTTAATTTCAATTCTTTTACATCAATGAATTTAATAATATTATTTATAACATCTTGCATTATAAATAATAATAGAAATAATTTTAACTATTATTTTTTCATCATTTCGCGTATAGTTTCCTGAGTTTCCTTATCACCATTATCGGATGGCGATGCATGCCTTCCCCATTTGATAGCAATATTATGAACATCTGTTTCTAAGTTTATACTGTCTTTAGTTTTATCAATATTCATTTTCTTATCATTTCTACTTATTTTGAAACTGGCTGGAATACACGAACATTTACAGTTTCCTTTCTTTTGTATTTCTAATTCATTTTTCATTTCTAATATTCTTTTACACATTGGACAAGCAAACTCAATAACTGATGTCTCTTTAACAACTTCTTCTTTTTCTTCATCAGTTGAAGAAACAACTGGTTCAGTCTTATTCTTTTTCTTTCTTCCCATTTATATTAATATTTACATTTTTATTTTTGATATATTGTATCATAAACTTAATTATTTCTAAAACAAAATAGCATACTTTCTTGCATCTATTATCAGTTATAACAACTTGTTCTAAATTCTCTACTTCATCTATTATATCAATATAATCTGAATAGCTTCTATTCATATAAAATAATAAATATAAAATATTTTCTAAATAACTTTAATATTATTTTATTATGTCAGATGTTCCAATAATAAAGCCAATAAACATAACTGAATATGAATTCGAACAATCTAAATATAAGCACGTGCCAAAATTACCATTTAGAAGTATTATAGTTGCTTCTTCGACGGGAGGCAAAACAGTCTTGGTTCAGAACCTTATCTTAAATGTTTATAGAAATTCATTTGCAAGAATATTTATATTTTCCCCCAGCGTTCATAATGACCCAACCTTTACAGAAGTTAAAAAATATATCAGGGATGAATTGCACGTGGATGATGAAAAAGAACAAATTTATTTTGATAATTATAATCCAAGTGATTTAGAAAATGTAATTGAAAGACAGAAGAAAATAATTAATTATATGAAATCTAAAAAGATAAAGAAACTACATTCAATATTAATCGTTATAGACGATCATGCCGACGATCCTAAATTTGTTAGATATAGTAAATTATTACATGGATTATTTACAAGAGGTAGGCACGATGCAGTAAGCGTAATTTGTTCAACACAGAAATATAATGTGTTGGCGCCTATCATTCGTTTAAATGCCAGTTCATTATATATTTTTAGGTTGAAAAATGCCAGTGAATTAATGAGTTTTATTGAAGAAAATAGCGCCATTGTTGACAAACAGCAATTATTAGATATGTATCATCAAGCCGTTAATTTTGCTCCATATTCTTTTTTCTACGTGAATATGAATTCAAAAGACATTAACAACATGTTTCATATCAATTTTGAACAGGCATTTCAAATTACAAATGATGAATAAAGATATTCTAATTTAATATAACATAATAATATGCTAATGAAACTATGTAGATGTGGTGGATTTTATCGTAGAGGAAATTATAATTTTCATACTAATTCTTGGATACATAAACTTTATAAAGTGTTAAAAAGACGACCAACAGACGAGGAATTATTAAGATTTCAAAATAACTTTGTTGATGAAGAAGATTTAATAGATGATATGTGTACCAATGCCTCGACAAAATTACCAGAAGATGAAATGACAGATTATGATAGTAATTAATAATATTAATGTATGTTAATATTATCAATTTAGAATAAGGAATAGCTACATAAATTTAAGGCAGGAAATTTATAATATGTTTTATCTTTTTTACATTCATTAACTTTTTCTAATTTATTTATTATTGCTTTCAATGAGTTTATTTGTAGAATATCAATTCTTGACATTTCACTTATCGTGTTTACATCTATATCTTTTATTACTTTAATAGCCTCTTCATCATCAATTTCTACTGGTTTTGATTTACTTGAACCCATTATATATAATATTATTTAGATTTTAATTTTTCAAAATTATATTTTTGTTTTTCTTCTCCGTCTTCTTCTTCTTCGTCTTCAGTTGGCGCTGGTATTTCTGTTGGACTTTCAGATGAAGAACTATGAACAGTAATAGGTGGAGAACTATGAACACTAATAGCTTCATTTGATGAATTGCTACTGCTACTTTGTGCATGTCCTGCTGTTATCTGATTAACTAGATCTGCAATATTTATTGTTGTTGCAATTGCACTATGTGATAAGTTGAATATTATATCTGCTACTGTAGCGCCGTTGTGTAGCATTATTTCTATCATTTTTGTCAGTTTGAATCTTTTTTCTTCTTCGTCGCTGTCCTCCTCGTCTGGTGGTTTCTTTGGCGGTGGTTCTGGTGGTTTGTTGTTGTCGAGCATTTTAGTAAAGGCTGACACCATTGTGTCGCGTTGGTTTTTCAGTGTTTGTGTTGCTTGCGTTCTTGTTGGTTCATGTCTTTTGTATGTGTTGTGCCAAAAGTTTTTAAGCATTATTTTAAACATATTGTCCTGGTTTTCCCTGACCTTAAACGCTTCAAATGTCATATTTAACGGCTGATTTGCATCATTGTATAACTTTTCTTGAGTCTCTCTGGTTTCTGTGGCGATTGTATCTGTATTGGTTGCAATGTCAATAAATTCTCTCGGTATGCCCTTTTTCATCATTTTCGGTGGTTGTGTTGTTGTTGTTGGTGTGTTTGGTTTTGTTAGGTTATGTATTGAAAAACTGTCGTCGTGATCATAATTATCATTGAACTTATGCTTCTTTCTTTTCAGTATATTTTTAGTTAATATAATCATTATTAATTGTATTTAGATATTAATATTTATGGATAGCCACTGGAACCGCTTGCACGACTGGGAGGCTTTGCTTGCGATTTGCTTCTCGCCCCTTCTACTTGTGCTTGCTTTGCTATGTATCTGTAATAAATCACGTTGCCGTAATATTTTCCTAAATCTACCCTAATTGCATCCTTGCGGTCTTTCCCTTTGGCATTATCAAGCAACTGTATTATTTTATAATAGCCGTCAAACTCTCTTTCTGACACCAAACCTAAATCGTACATATTCCTAACTACATTACTCATTTCGGATGTATTATTAGCAAATTCACGCGGGGTTCTATGTTTAACGCTTGTCAATATTTCTAATGCTGGTTTGATAACATCCCACGTTTCATCAGAATGCCGTTCTTTTAAACGATCATATATGTTTGCATCGGCTGGGCTCAAATTGGAAACTGTTCGCCCTTCCTCTTCTGCCTTTTCTACTACTTCTACTTCTTGTTCTGCTTCTACTCCTGTGTCTGTTGATGATCTAGCGATATCCTGTATCTTTTTAGTGTAAAATTTGCTTGATGCAAGGGTATTGATTAGTGCATCGCTCCCTTTTGCTAAAACATTTGCAAACGCTTGATTTCTTTTTTGTTTCGCATCGGCGTCCTTTCTTGCCATCTCGTTTAACTGTGCTGTTAATGATGCTTCCTGCATACTTTCTGTATCACGCTGAACCATTGGCTCTGTTTGTTGTTCCGGTGGCGGTGGTGCTTCTGCTTCCGTGTTTCTTCTATGAAGTGCGTATGTGTGTCCGTTTCGGTGCGATTCTTGTTTCATCATTGCCTCTCTCATCTGCCTGTCTAATATTCTCATTTCTTGGTCTTTCAATAATTCTAAATGGTCGCTTCCATCAAAAAAACTGCCTTGCGGACTTGCTTTAAAAAATGTAGCGTCTCTATTAGGTAGTTTTCCTGTTAATTGTTCGTTCTCGCCTATTAAATTAGCGATTTCTTCATAAGTAGGTCGCCGTTTCAATCCAAATTTTGCATATGGGTTTATTAATTCTAAACTTGCTGTAGTTGCCATATTGATATAATATTAATTAGAAAATATTGTTAATAATATTTTTGTGAAAAATATTATTAATAATAAGATTTTATTGTATAAAATCATACTATATCAATATATTTTAAGTAAATATTAATTTGTTCAACTCTTCAATTCTTTTTTGTAGGTGATCTAATGTACTATGTGGTAGATTTGGTCTGAGTAATTCCATTGTTAATCTGTCTAATTCATTTTGATAATTTGCTCTGGCGTGTCCTTCTTGTGTATGTTTTCTAAATGCTACTGATGCTTCTTGTGAATTTCTTAATTTCATTTGTTCGTGTAGGTGTTTTAGATATTCATTATCTTTCAAATCAAATGGACTATATTTAATTTGTGAGGATTGTAAGAATATCTTACCTTTATTTTTTAAATTATTTCGTTTATGAAATTTATACATTATATATTTATCATAGATTTTAATTTTAATCGTAGAGCAGACTTCCGGATTCGCGCAATTCTAACACACTTTCTGAGATCATATGCACAAACACCTCGCGGACATCTTCATCAGTTGTTAGTGCTCTATTACTTCCTTTCAGTTTGAATACTAACAGACCTCCCATTTTAGTATTCTGTCCAGTAAAATTAGTGTCTGCCATTTTCTCAAATGAAATCCCAATAACGAACTTGTCTTCTCTGTAGCGTTTATATGAAATGCTAAAGGCGTCTTGATCAGGGTTCAAATAGTGTAATGTTCTTCGGAGGTAGTAGGCACTCTCGGCGAGGCTCTGGCATTCAAATTCTGGATATTTCTTGTTGTTGATTTGTAATTGCCACGTTAAGTTTAAATCTGAATTTTGAAAGCCCTTTCCTTGGTATGTCGCGCGATCAGCTCCATCTGGATCAGGACCATCAAAAATACGAGAATTAATCATAGGATTGTAAAAATAATTCCATCGCTTGTAAATGTAGTTGTCTTGTCTGTAATAATCAGTATTTTGTGGATCGGTTCCTGCTCTTGGTGCACGATACAATGTGATAAAACAACCATTTAATTTAGAAGCGGATTTAACAATGTTCATATTAATTTCATTTCCTCCCGCGTTGAATGATTGTGTCATAGTGTGATACATAGGAAATACTAATTTCAAACTTTGACCCTCTAACAAATGTTTCACTATATTATTGTTGACCGTATTGTCCAATTGAATTACCTCGGCTCTAATGATTACGTTATTTAATTCCCACTGTGTTGAAGTATCGCCGGTTGTGAAATAGTAGCCGTATTTGTCAGTATATTTGTTGTCGATTAAATTTCCATCTGCACCACGGGTAGCAAATGGTGTAATTACTGGTACGTGCTCATCCGATACAACTGTAAATTCTAATTCAAGTGGCGCATAACGAAGCGGTAAATAATAATTGCTTTCTAACAGTCCACATACCGGTTTATGTCCTAATCTCATATAACCATTTACACCTCCGGGAATACCTGCTACTGAATGGCGAGTGTATCTTGAAGTTAAATCACCCCAATTATTATGGTCTCCTGATTTAAATGTTGCCTCGGTTGGTGCCGTTCCGGTAGTTCCTCGTTCATTATTAACATCAATGAATTCTGCTAACCCAGTAGCATAAGTATGTCTCCAGTCATCATCCCAGCGAGGATTAGCCCCACCTTCTAAATCGTCCATATCTCTGGCATCTTGACTTTTAAAGGAATTATACAATTCACAGTGTCTATTGTATTCAATAATATCCTGAACCTGTTGTCCGCCTACTGTGCATCTATAACGACTGAAGAAGGATGACAAATTACCTAACGGGCGTAAGAAATGACTTCGTGTTCCGTCTGTGTTTTGAAGATTGGCAAATAAACGAATAGAAGATAAATCAATATATGTGTTGTCTTCACCTGTTATATGAAATCTAATATTTTTGTTTCCTGAATTTGGATTATAAACATTACTACCCGATGGAAAATAATTAGCGTGTCGTCGGTCTGTGATATATTGTGCTGTTTCTGGAAGTCCAAAATTTAGCGAGTTAATCATTGTAGTTTCTGATTCGGCGATTATATTATCCATTACTTATATATGATAAACTTAGATTTTATTTTTTTATTTTTATATTTTTCTTATGTGAAAGCATTGTAGTAGAATTATTTGAAGTTGTATTTTTTATAGTATTTATTAAAAAATTGTTTTTTGTATCAACTATATCTTTTATAGTATCATAATCTAAATTCTTATATTGTTTATCGTATTTTGACGGTTCTTTTGTCAGTTTCTTCTCTAATGGAATTTTGTTTTGCTTGTCTTTATTTCTAAACATTATTATTAATATTATTGATATTTTATTGTTCTGGTGTTGAATTAGGATTAAACCCATTAGAAATATCAGTAGTAGGATTTATACTTGTGAGTCCATTTCCTTCCCAATTATTGAAACTGTGTTTATCTAATAAATTATTGCTTTCTATTTCTCCAGTTATTGCCGCGTCATCAAACATTGCTATAGGATCTCCGCGATTTCTAAATCGTAAGTATCGCGGGTTTTTCTGTTGATTACTTCCTGATACAAAAGGTGATGAATAAACAGTAGTAGCATATTTGTTTCCGTGTCTATTGTTAATTTCTTGAACAACGGATGAGCCGAGGGAATGTCCAACGAGTCTATCGACATCTGGATTTTCCTTAATTCTTCCATTGCGTCTTTATATCTTTCGCTTAATTGAACATTATGAGTAGGAATAAAAAACAAATCTGCAATTACATCATTGACTTTGTGATTTAGTCCCGTTTTAGCACCAGTACCACCAATATATAATGTGTTGCCTATTCTTGTTATTCCATTCACATTTGAATACGCGGCGTCTAAACCCTTGACATCATCAATTTATTTTTATTTTGAACATTGATTTCTTCGGCATAACGTGTTTTATGTTTCATTATTTGCTTATCAAAATGTTTATTGAAACCTCCTATTTTGTCTTCCAATTTCTTTTTATGGTTAAAAAATACATCTTCTATTAAATCCTTACCTGCAGTATATGCTTTATCACTTGCTACGCCTGCCATCATTTGCGTAGGCGTCCTGCCTTCAATAGCACCTAATAATAGTTGTCTTCCTATCATATATTATTCATAGATATTTTATTAAAATATCTATTAATAATAATATTTACAAAGTAATTATCAATAATAATTATAATATAATTTCTATTGTATATTATATTTATGAGTGATAGATTAACATATAAAAAAATCTATGTTGATAGTGCCTACAGATTGCAAGAAAGTAATTCTACGAGCGATTTTATTATAGAACTTGACCAAAACTTTGAAATTCCACCAAGAACAAAAATGTTCGTAACGGAATGTTCATTCAGCACTCCGTTTTATACAACAGAGAAAGGGTTTTACGAATTTCTATATTATGTTATATAATAGTTCAAATGTCTTATTAAGAAGCACTGCCGTTGATGTATCCGGTGAAATTTATTATGCTAATCAATTATCATACAAAATACAAACGGAATTAAACACGGCATTTAATGATATTGTGCCTGACTTATTCTTGACAGTATATGGACAAAGCGAGACGCAAAATGGAACTTAAATTAAATGACCCTCTAACTTACAAAATCAAAATACCTACAGATGAAGAATTAGAAACTTATGTAAATGGCGAATGGAACAGAGGACAGTTTGAATATGACAATTTAAGACCAAAATCTATTAATTATTTATTAAGTAATTATATTGCCTATGATCCTGCGTCATCTTGGTTAAGTGGATACTTTAATTTAGTTCCTTTTCAGAATATATACATAAATTGTCCTCAATTAAGCGATTATAAATATTCAGCGCCTAATAATTTCAGCAGTTCAGTAATTAAAAAAGTTCAAATTAATCAACAACTTGGCGGAGTTATAACAGATTTTACAGCGCCCATATATGCAGATTTTATTGATGTAGGCGGTAAAAATATTAAGAGACTACACTTTAGAATAACAACTTCAAGAAACGAATTAATTGATTTTCACGGCGTTCCCATTTCTTTTAGCATTCTCTTTCAATTAGATAACTAAATAAACCCCTAAAAATTAATATTAATAATATTAAAAATATCAAATTAATAATATTAAACATATCAAATTAATAATATTAAATTATTAATATTTCTCAATTTGTCCATATAGACAAAATATATAAAACATATAGACAAAATATATAATATATTATATATGTCAGAAGTCGAACCTGAAATTACTAATACAATTGAAGCAGACGCACCAGTAAATGAATTACCACCAATTGAAGAAGAAGAAGCACCAAAGGCAGAACCAACAATAGAACCAACACAAGAAATAAAACCTGTAGAACCTCTTAAAAACAACTCAAAAACTCAAGCACGCAATGAAAAGAAAATAACCTGTCCAAAATGTGCCAAAACTTTAACATTAAAATCTTACAGATACAGTCATGAACGCAATTGCCAAGGACCATTAGAAACTAAGCCTATAAAACCTAAACCAAAAGCAATTCCGATAGCAAAACCCCAAAAGGTAGAATATTACGAAGAAATTCAACAACCACGCGAAGAGATGCAACAACCACAACAGCAACAAAATAATATAATAGCGAACACACCGCCCCCAAGAAGATCGCAACCACAACCGCCTCCAAACCCGCTACACAATATAGCACAGCATTACCAATTATTGCAAAATGAATATTTAAGACAGAAGCAAGAAAAATATAATGCATTAAATAAGAATATATTTGGTTCAAGAGGAAAAAAAAGATAAAATATAATTATTATATAACCTACTATATAATAATTATGTTTTCAACATTATCACTAGACGGCTCAAGTAGAATTGTAGCAAGTGAATTAGTATTAATAAATTCAACAGAACCATCGACATTGAGCAGTGTTTATGCTACAAAACAAGAATTAGCAGACACAGCAGGATCATTAGGTGGAGGTTATACAATTGAAGAAGTTGATGCTCTTATTTTAGCACAGAAAAATAAGATAGATGCCAATATTTTAGATATTACTGAATTAAACGCAACATCAACAACTGTTTTTAACGAACAAGTAAATCAAAACGCAACAATTACAAGCAACTTTAATAATATAACAGCACACGGATTAACCATAACTTCAATACTACCGACTATATCAGCAAATACAATTAAACTTGATTCTAATTTTAATAACATTAGTTCAAATACACATTTAATCAGTAATTTAAATGCTACAATAACATCGCATATATCATTAATTGACACAAACATTAATAACATAACAGGACACGGAAACACAATAACAACCATTCTTACAGATATAGCAGATTTACAAGCAGGAGCGGGCGCTTCTTGGACTACAGCTGAAAAAACAACTATTCAAGCAGATGTATCAACATTATATACAAATGATACTAATTTATTCAATACTAACACTGCTTACAGTAATACATTTGCTTCAATTATATCAGATAATAATATACAAGATGTATTAATAACTCAAAATTCAAACACAATAAATAGTTTAATATCAGCAGATTTACAAAAGTTAGATAAAACAATCACAACTGCACAAACAGTAAACTCTCCATTAATACTTAGTTTAACCGATACAACTAATCCTATATTTAGGATTCAAGATTCTGTAAGTAATCAACGCTTAGAATTTAAAAGAGGTTGTCAGTTAGACTCTTATCAGGGGTTAGAAGGCGCTACTCCTTATAGATTATGGTTAGGATGGAATACAGGCGATGTCATTATTGGAAGACCTAATAATGCTTCAAGAATTACAATTAATGGTAATGTTCATACTTCATACAATTTTGCTCAAGCACACGGAACATCATATTTTGAAGGTGCTGTTTATATGAAAGGTAATTTATATGTAAATAATGATTTCTCAACAGATATTAAAACTAAAATTGATAATTTAGACAGTGCATTAACTCCGTATTTAGAAATATACACTCCCTCGGGAACAGAAGGTTTTTATATTCATCATCCTAATTTTGTTGCGTGTAGTATTGGCGATATTACAAATTCTTCTAACCAATATTTTATGTGCGACGGTGCTGTAGGAAAAACCATATTCAATAAACCAGTTGATATATTAGGTGATGTATATACAAATGGCGATTTAACAATGGTTTCTGGTAAGAAAGTTGAAGTCAATCAGGTTCAGTCAGTATCAGGAAATACTTTATTATTACAAAATTCACCGAGTGGCAATGTTCAATTTGGCAACACATCAAAACTAATAATTGATAATGCTGAAATGTATGTCGATACAAATGATTTAATAATTAGGAATAGCAACACTTCAAACTCTATTAATTTGGTTGTTGGATTATCTGCAACATATGCTGATAATAAAATTATTTTGAATAGTGGAAGCAATAGCGAATTGCGAGGCGATTGGACTATTGACGGCGATATGACTTTTGGAATTGCTCATAAAATCAATTTGAGACATTTAAATAGTGATGCTGTTTTAAGATTAGAAGCATCAACAACTATTGATAGTTATATTGATGGCACTAAATATTTACAATTGGATGATACTCAATTTTCATCATTTAACGGATTTAATTTAAGTAGCGATAAGAGACTGAAAGATAATATAGAAGATGTAGAAGATGATACTGTAAATATGGTAAAAAAAATTAAGATTAAAACATTTGTTAAAAATCAAAAAACTAAAAAAACTGAATTAGGATGGATTGCTCAAGATGTTCAACAATACACAAATCCGAAATATAATATTGTAAATGATTCGGGAGAATACTTAACGATGTGTTATGATCGTATGGCTTGTATTAGTTGGGATGCATTATCAAAACTAATCGATCGTGTAGAGTATTTGGAAAATGAAGTTTTTAAAAAGAAAAAGAAAAAAGACAAGTCAAAATAATATAATATGATCCAAGACATGGAGAAACGATTTAGAATTAAAATTATTAAAAAATGATTAATTTAATCATAATCAATGATTAAATAAACCAATTATTCTACACCACTCGGCATTTTCAGCCCGTAATCTTCAAATTTGTATTTTCTCGGGAAGCCAGTTTTTTGTTTTGGTTTTTGTTCTTCGGGTGCCATTTCAATGCCACTCTCTTTAATCATTTTATCTAATCTTTTTCTATGTGCGGTGTTTAAAGCATTTTGCCTTTTTTTGGCCTTGTATGCTTCATCGTCTCTGACTTTATAATAATAGAGTCGGTTGTAATACGCCAGCATTGTTTTTATTTCTTCCAGTGTCAAGTCGTCGGGGTGTTTGTCTGTGATCATTACTATAATATTATATGTAATATTTCTTTAAGACATTTTATAGGAAATTAATTTAAATATGAATTCTTCCCTAAATTACACCTAAAGAAAAAATAATATTAATAATTAATATCTAAATTACATTATGTCATTGTCAAAAACTATAAGAAATAATATCAGGTCATTAAATTCAAGAATTGATAGGTTGGCAGGCGATACCAAGGAAAAAGCCACCGAATTGAGAGATCTATATGAACAGCGAAAAATTGCACAGTTTAGCACCGCATCAACTATTATTGATGGGTTTATCAATGCCACCACCCCAAAGGAAAAAAAGAAATGGGACAAAAAATACGACGATGTGATCCAAAACAACCGTATAAATCTACCGTTGAATGTTAGGATGAAACAAAGCACTGTATCTAACATTGTAAAGCAGTCTAAGGCGAACGATGAGTCATGGACATTAGACGTCATGCTTTACCGCGAAGGTGTTAGGGAAGGCGACAACAAAAAGCCGGCTTTCACATACAAAACAGAATACGGAGAACTCAAATATTACCCCATAACAAAGGACGGTAAGGAGATAACATACACCGTTAACTCCAGCACAAATATAGACGAGTATGTAGGCAAACGAATTTTAAAAATCAAGGATCATGATCTATTCAGAAGGTTCATTATAACACTTGCCCAAGATCCAGAATTTGAAACAATGCTAAATATCATGGGTGGGTATGTTGGCGTTGATCAGAAAAAAACAATCGAGATCAACAAGAAGAAGAGGTTAACCAAGAAGACTAACGCTGTGGCTTACAACGTAGAGACGGGGTATATCGACGCCTTGAAGATCTTGAGGGCCAGAAAGGTGGAAGGTGGACAGCCTAGTAATCCACGACAAGTCAACCTGAGAAGATCGGAAAACATCAGTATGTATAATACTTACATGTATACCGAGTTGGATACATCGAAAGAAACATTTATGGAAGCAATCCAGAAAGGTAATTATGTAGACAATCAATGTTGGTTGAATACACTCACTGATTATTATAAAGATACCCTAATGAACAACAAGAAGAAAGAACCAATGTCGCGAGGGGTGATACTAAAACTAATAAATAAAACAGAACAGGAATTCACAGAGTCGGGGGCATCAATTGATGACATGATCCCGGTATTTATGAAATACAGAATGCGTGTGAGAATAATAGACCAACTGGGCAAAATCATTTACTCTTATTCACCAGAGATGTTTGACCGCAACATCAGAGCCTTTTATGCAATGATCAAAAATAATCATATCTACACACTGAATAATAATATTAAAAGGTTGGAACAAAAACAAAATACTGATGATGCATTTGTAGTAAAGGCACGACCCGACTATCATATAAGCGATAGAGAGAAGCCATCGGTTTGCAAAATGTTTTCTACTATTGATGACATTTTTGAAATGGTTAAGGCAACAATTGCGAACAGAACCGACAAACAGGAAAAGAACTTTTTAGATTTGGTTCATAGAGAGAATGATCTAAATAGATTATTTTGCGATTTCAAAAATATCGGGTACGAGTGCAGGATTATTCACAAAGCAGGGACTATTTCAGAATTGAGGGCGGACTTCAATCATGTATATCTAAATATTAGGTCGCAGTGTTTGGTCGATGACCAAACCAATAGCGACATCACGGTAGACAGAGAAACCGTTTACAACAATATGACTGAAGCCATGTTTACATTCAAAAAGAAATTATTCAATCCAAATCACAAGTCTTATTACAGTCCTACCGATATACAAGTTTTAAATAATTATAGAACCATCGTCCCACAAGGCGAGTTATTCAAGGGCTTGGATAAATTGGATGTTCCAAAACAGGAGATCGACATGAACAAAGCGTTTACAGATGCATTTAATACGATTACCAGAATTGGAGTTTTTAATCAGTTTGATAATTGGAAAGCTTACAATAGTAAATGTAAGATCAAGGATGTAAATATATATTTGGTAAAATCAGAACTGACACATCGCAATCTGTTTTTTAATAATGATACTAATATAGTTTATGGTATGTTTCTTAAGCATTTTATGCCACTTGTTGCATCTGGTGAGTTGTCCATTACTCACTACAAACAGCCACATTTCATTCACAAGGTAGATAATAAAATGTTGGTTGAGGAACTCTGGGGAAAGCGAATAAGCGAAAATATTGAAGAAGACAAGGCAATTAAAAAAATAATAGCCAACTCGATTTTTGGCTTGTTGGAAAAAAGTAAGAACAGTAGTCAGAGATCATTCGTTTTTAATGATCTCAATGAGGCGATCAGCCTTCAGGCAGATGCAGGGGGGAAGTTAAACATGATGAGCAGGAATACTGCCAAGTGGGTTGAGGAATATGATGATAATGGCATGTGGTGCCGTGATAGAGAAGTATCTGAACAAAACGACAATTTATATTATATTCTGAATGTGGTTGATAGGTGCGAGTTGTCCAATGGGTTTCGATTTATTAAAGAAATGCTATTGCAGTATCATAATTTTAAAATGCAATGCGCATATCAAAAATTGACAGAGAACAATGTTAAGGTATTGAGTGTCAAATGCGACGCTTTTGTCGTGGACTGTTCGGGTTTTAATAAGTTTGGTTTGAGAAAGACTCAGCAGTTGCTAGATTTTCACGATGGGATCGGTGGGTGGAAATTAGCCAAGACTCGCGATGAGATCCATCATACAGGAAAGCAGTTGTATGAACAGAAGAAGTGTGAATATGTTGATATCCCGATTGTCAAAAGTAAGAGAGTTAACATCATTAATGAGTATGATGAAAATGAATTGGTTGAACTTGTTGAGAAACATAGGTGCATCATGATCAAAGCCAGATTCGCAGGAGCGGGGAAGTCCACCATCTGCAAGAACATGGAGAGACTCAAGGGTTATAAAGTGTTG
This sequence comes from Effrenium voratum, assembly GCA_963377175.1. Lineage (NCBI taxonomy): Eukaryota > Dinophyceae > Suessiales > Symbiodiniaceae > Effrenium > Effrenium voratum. The sequence goes on from CAUJNA010001157.1 coordinate 55,960, forward strand.
TTCGTGGTTCCTACCAATAATCTGGGTTTGGAGTGCGAAGTGGAAAGCATCACTGTAAATAAATTCTTCAGTATAGCAGTCAATGACGAGAAGCTAGATAAATACGATCATTCGATGTTTGATGTCATTGTGTTTGATGAGATTTGTTTTAATAATACCTTTGTATTGGCAAAAATCAAGGGCTTTGTAGAGCAACATACGGCTAACAAAATCATATTAGCTACTGGCGACGCCAAGCAATTGAGCCCCATAAAAGCACTGACTAACACTAAGAAACACGAGATTTATATGAATGAATGTATTGATAGCATTTTTCCCCATCATTTGTTTTTGGAAGAGTGCAAGCGATTGAAGACTCAGGAGGACAAGGATAAACTTAAAAGTATTTATGCCGACATCTTTGAGCATGAGACATGAGTCATCAATCAACATAGGAACAGCAATGATCAGCATAAACTTAAAAGTATTTATGCCGACATCTTTGAGCATGAGTTGTCTCTACATGATGTCATCAATAAGTATTTTAAATATACTGATGACATCGCAGGAACAGAAAGCAATGTCGCATATTTAAATAACACTTGTAGAGAGGTTTCAAGGCAGATCAGGAAACGACAGGGCAAACAAAATGAGTTTGAAGTCGGCGAGATCATGATATGCAGAGAGTATAAGAAAACAAAAACCTATAAGTTAAATGTGAATTTTAGGTATGAGATAATTAATATTTCCGATCCTTGGATTACCATTGCTAATATCAAAACACGAGAAGAGATTACATTACATATTGGTATCTTGAGAAGTCATTTTATCTTTGCCTTCTGTTATACTTGTCATTCTGTTCAGGGGTGTTCCATTGATGACGATGTCACCATTTTTGATTGGAACCATCATCTGATAACTCGCGAGTGGCTTTGGACGGGGATCACTCGGGCAAGGGATTTAAACAGAGTAAAATTTTACAAATACAGTAGTGATTTAAATGAAGAGTTTAACGCAAAATGCATTATGAATTATTTTGATAGAAAGGTGTTAGCATACAAGGAACAGGATCGTAAAAATGGCTTTGGTGTTCCAAAAGAAAATTATGTAGATGCCGAATGGTTGAAGGACAACGTCAATGGCAAGTGTGCCAACTGTGGCTGTGGTTTCGTGTTGTCAATGGATTCTGGTAATATAAATTCTAATCTGACTTGTCAAAGGTTATGTAATGATCTTCCCCATACAAAGGATAATGTCATTGCCTTCTGTGCTTCTTGTAATAGATGCTTCAGTGATAAAATAACATATTGATATTTTGATATTTATTTTATAGTATTATATATATGAGTGAAAAAGACAAGATAATCAGTGAGGTCTACTACGATCGGGCTGGGTTCGGTAGCGTTGCCGCCACTTATAAAGATTCAAAAAAGAAAGATGCATCCATAACAATGCAAGATGTCAAGGAGTGGTTTCAAGAGAACGTGGAACGGAAAAAACAACTGTCTGGATACAATTCGTTTATCGCCCCTGATATCAACTTTGAATATCAATTGGATCTGTTTTTTATATCAACAAATGATTTAGATAATCAAAAATATAGGATAGGCTTATTGCTTATTGATGTATTCTCTCGCAAAGCCGTGGTGGTGCCCATTGCATCCAAGCAACCTGCCGACATCACGGCTGGGATCATGGAGGCATTAAACAAAATGGGAGGGAAACCCAAATTAATTTATTCGGATGACGAGGGGAGTCTCAATACCCAAGATCTTGTTGATTTTTTCAAGGACGAAGGGATCCAAAACTATAAAACACGAGGGCACCCCCATTTCGCCGAGCGTTTCATTCGCACGTTCAAGGACATGCTTTTCAAGAGGGTTGATGCAGACGAGAAAAAGGGAAAGGTTAATATACAATGGGTTGATTACATTCTTGAGATCATGCTGACATACAACAGTAAAATGGTTCATTCTGCCCACGATATGACTCCAAACGATGCCCACAAAAAGGGAAACCATCTTGAGGTCAAGATGAAGCTTGAGATGAACAGAATCAAAACCCGTAAATATCCTCCTGTTAGGGTTGGCGATGAGGTCAAAATATACCGCAAAAAAGGGATTTCCGAGAAAGAAAGAACGAGCAACTGGAGCAGTGTCAAATACAAGGTTTCAAGGGTTGAAAAAAACTTGGTCAAGATTATTATTCTGTTGAAGGGATGAACCGCCCCTACTTGAGGTCAGAGATTCTCAAAGTTTGAAAGGTCCTTGAACCATTGAATTAGTGCAAGGTTGTCCTTAGTAAGAGTGCAAGTTTTTTCTTGGAGGGGGGCAAGATTTTTCTTGCAGGCGTGCAAGGTTTTTCTTGCAGGGGTGCAAGGTTTTTTGAATGGTGTTTGTGATAATATTTGTCAATGTATGATATGTGATAATTGCAATAAAATTATAAACGAAATTGATGATATGAATAGCAAATATATTAATACTAGAAATGTTAAAAATATTGATGAAGATTTAGAAATAGTTGTGTTTATTAAAATGAATAAGTTCTTGACTGAAGAAGAGTTTGGAAATTTATTATATAAGGGCGATGAGGAAGGAAATGATAATGATTTTATTTTTAAGTATTATAATCTGGTAAACAGATTATATGGTATGTCTTTTAAAATTAGGCGTTTAATGAAAGAAGCATTGAATAATAATGACTTTTTTTTAAGTTGTGAGTATGATGTAGATGAACTTAGTTATACGGTAATAAGTGCAATTAGAACAATGGGCTTGTTTAAAAAGGAAATAGGAAATAATATATATAATGAAAAAACGACTGAGAAAATAATAAACAGAATTGAAGAATAATTTTATAATGAATTAGAATAAAGTTGAACTCATAATATAATTATAACATGTAAACATTTATATGTTATAATTATACTGTACTTTTCCCGTATAAGCCGTGGGGGTGCTTTCCTACATAGGCCTTTCCCATCCGCATTTTGCCATCCATATTTTGCTGGGATTGTTTTCAAGATTTGGGTTAACGGTTTTAATTCTCCCTTTTCCATTGGTTAACCATTTTTCGGGGCGAACATAGGGTTGTTTTGGCGGCCGAACCTTGGACATTCCTATTTAAAGAAAAGGCTACTTACTAAAACATGGAGAAGAAGATGTGTACGAGATGCAGGAGTGAAAGGGGAATGGAAGAATTTGTGTATGGATTGAAGTCATGCGACGCTTGTGTTGATCAAAAGCGGGACTACCGCAAACGAACAGTTGAGAAGAACAAGGAGTATAACAAGAATTACAGGGAAGCCAACAGAGAAAAAGTGCAATGTCCACTGTGCGGAGTTGAGATTACCAAATACAAGATGAGGCAACATGAGGCGACGCAAGGCCACAAGGAAAAGCTACTGGAAAATAACTAGACTAGGTTGACGATTAGAATATTTCATTTTTCTAATGGTTAACCAACTTGAGGGCGAGAATTGATTGAAAAATGCCTTTGTTTATTAGACAGTTTGAATTTATTCGTTTTGGTTAAGGGTTGCAGTTTGGATCATGGAGTGGAAAAATGATATTTTGATGGTTGGAAGTTGAGGATGGAAAAATGTTGGTATGTGGATTGATTTTTTTGGCGGGATTTGTTGAGGTGGTATGTAGTTATGATTGTTGTTATTGAATGAGTGTAAGGGTTGGGTTAAAGGTTGGACAAATTAGGCGAAAAATGAAGTTGATGATGAGAATACTGATTTTTCTCATGATTAACTTAGTAGGTGTTTCAATTTGGAGGTTGAAAATGGGGTGATTTGGTATGTGTGTTTAAAAAGTGCTCAAAAGTGTAGGGAGGGGTACAGGGCCAGGATGCCCCCATCTGGACGGGAGAGGCTATGTCTAACTCCTAGGGGGGGGGGGGGGGAAACATTTCCATGAACTCGGCGGAGCAAGGACCACAGTAAGCGCTTTGGCCCTGGTCAGTGACACGTTGAAGCGCGCCTCCGCTTCACTGCCGTGATGGAGAAAACGAGAATCTTTTCCGATTATGACTACGGAGACAGTGCCGGTCATGCCGGTGGCCTTGACCGTGTTCGTACATTCGAGGTACTGACTAAAGAGTGTGGGCCTAGACAGCCTGTACTCCCGGACCTTAGCCGGGGTGATCTGCTGCAGGTAAGCAAGGCGTTCATCGTGCGTCAGGCGTTGAAGCTGCTGCAAGCAATTCTGAAAGCGCGCGTCAATAGCATTGGAAGTGGCACGTGCCTTTTCCTTGGCATCATGAGCCTCGACCAGGAGGGGAGTGCACGCCATAAGCAAATGGACCAAGAGCACATCCTGGAGCAGGTCCGGCCACGCTTCATCGACCTGGCCACCGATAAAGTGACGGCACACCGAATCGTGCGTGTCATTATGCGGGGTCATGAGAAGAAGCTTGGGTTTTTCATGCCCACGCCGAAAGGAGCCGTGGAACAAGGCCAAAAGGACGTCTACAACATGTTCAACGGCCTGCAAGGACTCAAGCCCCAGGGCGACATCACGACCCTGCAAGTACAGCAGCTTGGGTTGCCGGCCGGAAACTCCAGTAGTTATGCCATTGAGCATGGCATTCCTGGTGGCTATGACTTCAGCAGCTTGCTCGACACACCTGCCAATAATGACTCGACCGTCATCATCCATGCGCACCAGATGGGGGTACCAAACAGCCACACTCATGAAGTAGGCAGTAGGCGAAACCCGCATACTACTGGGCAGCACAAGATTGAGCCCGGGAGATCCTTCACTAGAGAGACCATTGGCGCTGCGGACGGTGGCTGCCGCAGTGGGCAGACCACGACCAGCAGCAGCAAGGTACTCCACGCCTAGGACGGCAGGGAGCGTTTCCTGTGAACGCTCTCCAGTGATTTGTACCGCTGCCAGCACCAGGAAGTCCTGTGGGACGCTCCAATCCGAAAGCCCATGAAGGGCAACCTTCTTTTGGCCTAATCGTCGCAGAACCTCTTCTCGGATGGGGTCGTTGCTCGAGGCACCCCGAGTTTGCCGATCATCACCAATGTGGACTGTCAGGGCTGTGCAGTGCACTGCACCATGAACAGCCACATAGGCGGCCTGACCCGCCTGCTGGGACTCATCCACAAACATAAGATGGATAGCCTGAAGAAAAGAGGCCAAGGGGCCACGGCGTCCTATTTCGTGGAGAAGGGAGCCGAGAGTAATGGCCACACAGCAGGGCTCATTGTTTTTGAGGAATTGAGAGCGAGTCTCATAAGCGACATCAAGGTCAGTGGCTTGGTCATGGTCACGCCCAAGCACAGGACGAAATGGGTCTGGGTGCGGAGCAGACAAGGCCGCCGCCAACACACTGGAGCTAGGGACAGCAGCAGGCACACTAAAGTTAGGGGCAGGGGGTGTTGGAGCCGCGACTCTACGTTCGAGCAAGTCAGCCCCAGACAGCGGGGTCACTGTGCGGGCTGGCGCAACCTGGGCAGGAGGGGCCGCCGGGCTGGCAGTGCGGAGGCAATGCAGCACCTTCCTGAGCCAGAGCAGCATCAGATCCAGGGGCTTCTAGTGCGCTGGCCAGGGATTTACGGTTAGCATCTGTTACTACCAAGGAAGCCAAGCCTGCAATAGGAAAGCCAGTCTGTTGCCGCAACCTGTCCTGCCTGATTTGCCGAAAAGCAGTAGCTCTCATGTAGGCGTCCATGAAGTTTGCCCCTAGGGATGCCTGATGGTATAGACATACCACTCGCTCGGCTTCGTACCACACCACGTTGCTTTGCATCGAATCAATCTCCTGAAAGCCGAGACTGCGAGGCCGCGGGCTACCGAACCGCCAACCGGGGTGTTGCTCCAGCTTAAGGCTTACGGGACCCAAATTTGACATAAGGGTGATGCGCAAGAAAGACCTTCCAGCTTCCGATGGGCAAGTTCCACTGCCGGAGAGCATTCACGTACCGATCCGTGGCTTGACCATCGAAGAGTACCTGGGTAATATCAATGGCACCTTGCACAAAATAGTACCCAAAGTTGAGTGCGTTGCTGATGGACAATGCGTTGTATTCAGCAATTGTGAGAGGCTGTTTGTCAGCCATGGCAGTATTTGCGGGCAAGGCAAGTGCAGACCTCTAGCAAATTGATTCCAGGACGGCAGTGCCAGTCACTGTAAGCAATTGCTATTGGTCACACACCGGGCGGCACAAGCCCCGAGGTGCAGGCAGAACCTTAATGGACTACCAAGCGGCTGATACCTATCACATACGCACTGTTGAGCCAGAGCGGCGGAACCAAAAGTTATGCAAGGTTTCACCCGTCGGTGCAGCGGGGGCAAGTTTACGGGCCTTCGTGGGGCGGGATTCAGTGGTAACCAAGGCCTGGACCCTCAGCTCGCCTAGGGAGGGTCCTGGTGGTGGGTGCGGATCATGCTGGAGCTTTTTAACTTGAAAGTGTGGAGGGGGCACGAGGTGAAGGCCAAGGGAAGCCTCAATCAAGCAAGCCGCAAGGTCAACGATCGAAGGCTCCGGCGAAATCAACAGGCCGTCATGGATAAAAACCAACGACCGAGGCTTGACCCTACGGAGTAATTCCCGAACCAGTGTGCGCATGAACGCTGCTTCAATGCCCTCAAGCAAGAAGTAAATGCGGTTGCCATCATGTAGCCCTACGTAAGATCGCAGAAGGTTAGCGTCTGTACACGCACGTAAAAAGGCCGGCTTAGCATTTGCGACACGTCGTAACAGGGCAACCAGCTCAGGGCCTGGGTTAAATCTGTTTTGCTCAATTCAGCTATTGAGTAGAACAGTGGGCAACAGCTTAAAGGTGTAAAGCGCTCCGGCCATTTTTTTTGTCACACGCGCGCCTTGGGGCATTAAGCCATCGGTCACGAGAACGACTATACAATCATCGAAAGTGAGACGGGTGAGACCGAGAGGGACAAAGTGCTGGTGAAATGAGCCAAACAAAGGAAAGGACCAAAAACACAACGCGACAGACCACGAAGCAACACAACGAGGAACCAAACGAAAAACCATTCCCCAGCCGAGCAGAACGGAAAGAGACGAACCAACGCGGCAGTTAAAAGGGAGAGCATGGAACATAGTTCCATAAGACACTGACTACACCGAGGAGCAATGCCAGCATGAGCAATTAAAAATGGGAACATGCGCGCTCCAGACCGCAGGGGGCACATTTGCGCATCGTTTACCCCCACACGTGGCCACACGGCCGGAGCAACGAGCGCAATGTTCCAAAAATTTGGCAAAGCAACACACGGAAAACGAAGGCAAAAAGGGCCAAGCAAGTGCCAGCAAAAGGCGAGCATGCAGTAAATTAAGTTGTGCACAGGCATCACCCGGAGCACAGAGGCAGAGAAAGGCCGTGCAACGAATTCCCCTCTCACTGACATCGAGCGGAGTTGCTATGGCCAGGCAAGTGTGACGGGCGTCACAAGCCGGGCCATCAAGCATTGCACACTGCTACATCGACACGTTGGTCTATGGGTTGATGCACTCACCTGCAATGCAGAGCGATAGCAAAGTTCAAGCGGGGTAACTAAGTAGAGTGCTAGGGTTTGGGGTGCGCTTCAATGCATGTCTTACCAGATTATGGCACTGCCGGGTGGGCCAAGTGTAGTAGCACAGAACCATTCACCAAGCAACAATGCAAGTGTGCAGTGCCGCTGGCACCAAGAACGGCTGGGAGAACCACGAGATTGGGCAGTGCCCAATACACTTGGAAGCTCCCACCACAGGCCGCAAAGGAAATGCACCAAAGTGACGACAATATTCGTCATGGAAGGTGTCGCCTGGCAACCAAACAAACGAGCGGCCAAGAGGCCAAGCGACAACGGGGGGAGGGCCCAATAACCGCAACGCTCATGAATGAAAAGGGGCCACCTCCCTCGACATCCTGCTGCGAGATAGGTTGTCGGGAGAAACGCGTGCACACTCTGTCATGCAGAGCAAGCAATAGGCAGCGGGAGTACTGAGTAGGGTATTAGGATTTAGGGTGCACACTTCTATGCATGTCCCACCGGATTGTGGCACCGCAGGGCGGGCCAAGTGTGGAAGTACCGAACAATTCACCAGGCACTAATGCGAGCGTGCAGTGCCGCTGGCACGAAGAACGACAGGGAGAACCACGAGATTGGGCAATGCCCAATACACTTGGAAGCTCCCGTCTCATGCAGCACAAGGAAATGTACCGTATTGGTGATGCAGGAGAGGATGGCATGGGGTGATAGTTGTAAGGATGCACCGGGTCGCCATGACCCACCATGGCACGCACGAGCTGCCTAGGCAGATCGGTGGGCGATGAGCGGGGAGATGGCGACCAAATCCGCGCATCCCATTAATGGAGGCGCAACGTGCTGCGGACTGTGTTGGTGAGCGCATTGAAAGCACTAAGCGATGGCGCGTCCAAGAAGTCGTCCACACTCCTGGAAGTTCTAGTTCCCTTGCTGCGGAGCTCCTGCAGTGTCATGCCCGAGGCCTGAACTTGAAAGGCATCAACCGACGGAAGTATTATCTCCGCGGTATCGGCATCAAGCACGGGCGGGGTTGCAAGCACGGCAGACCTCCAACGGTGGGAAGATACATGTGCCCTACGCGCAAAGTCCGCAAAGGACTGGCCTGCGGCTGGGAACGGGATCCACATATCCGTCCGGATTACACTAGGTTCGAGGGCCCCCACCAGGCCGCAGTAGTCTTGACAGTCAAAGGGGAAGGCCTGCCGACTTCTAAGCTGTTGCAGAAGAAGGTGGCGATGGGGCTCCACGTCCTGGAAGATAGGCGGTGTGTAACCCGCTTTCAGTCCGCCTGCCATGACAAACCGCATGCCCCTGGAGGCCTGGATCGTACCTTTAAGCGCCACTCCGCCTCTCCGCTCCACTGGCCGAGGCAGTGGTGTCGGCATCACAAAGATACGCCATAGCTGCGACTGGGATATGAACTTTCAGCCTATGCAGAGGCCAATCGCCTGGGCCGGAACGTCCAAACCATTGTGCTACCTGTTCTTCCGTGGCGAGGGACTCAGTACCTGTCTCCAGCTCCTCAAGGGTGTCATGCATTTGAAGGAGCTGAGCGTGCTGTCTGGTAGCTATGGTGAGAGCCGCGTTCCAGAATTGCGGCTGGGCCAAGCGATCCAGCATAAGCTGCCGGACACGAGGATGCGCATCCTCTCTGCCTAGCGGCTCGAAAACGGAGGCGAGGGCGGTGGCCAGACACAGGAGCCACGAGCGCAGGAAGCGCAGTTTTTCCTCACTGCCCAAGGCAGGGGCGTCCGGACTCAGTCTGCGGAGGGCAAGCGTGTTGCGCTGCAGCCCTGCCTTGGTGGCCGGGTCAGTGCTGAACAGGACGTCACCCCACGGATAGCTAGTGGGAAGCAGCGTGAAATGGCTCAAGTCATGCAGGGAGAGGACTTCCTTAGCAGCGGCCATATCGGGGACCAGCGCGAGAGCAGCAACTGCCTCGTCTAGGCTCTCCAGCACTGCCGGATCGAGGTCCTCAATTTCCGCATCGTCCTGCAGGCCGCGCCCTACCGGACCATTTTGCGGCTCCGGAGCAAAGGCCGACACAAAGCCGAGCCGAGCCGCATCCTCGTCAGGCACTCATGGAATTCCGGCGCGGAGCTGGCTACACTGATGCGATCGGCTTCCTCCAGGAGCGGTTCGGCCTCGATATCGGGCTCAATGCACTCTGCTTCATTATCCGTATCAACTTCGATCAACGGCACATTCCTGAGGTGCAGGGCATTCAAGGCCGTCGTCAACTTGCATGGCTCCTGCCCAGCATCCTCGCCCTGGGGTACCCAGTGGGTCCCACCAGGACGAGAAGCCGAGGCGGTGTGGTCTGCATCGTCATCCGACATGCTCGTGGCCTCAGTGGCCGAAGTCTCCCCACCTTGTCCAGCCTCCTGTGAGGCCTCCACGGCAGCAGTAAGGTATTCAAGGGCATCTTGCAGTTCCTCCTTAGTGTGCACAGTCACTCGAGGCACATCGTGGCACGGCCTCCGCGGTGAAAACCTCCATCGGAGTTGCCTGTGTCCGGGAGGAGCCCTGCACGATTGTGTCCGTGACATCCTTACCGGTGAAGGCATCATACACGGCAGAAATGTAGGAGGGGTGAATGCCCTGCACTTCCTGGCCATCAGTGAGGGTGTAGGCAACCCCGGAGGTGAGCACAGTCTCACCGCCCGCAATGTATAGCGCCACCCCTGCATGAAGGCACTTCAACGCTTGCCACCCATCAAGGCGCCCGGAAGCAGTCCCATCGAAAGGATGGACTCGGCGCTGACCCAAGTCGTGCAATGGAGTGCTATACTACGCCGGATGGCCTCATCATGCCGCATCAAGGGGAGATGGCGGGTAGGGTCAAGGACGGCTGTGTGGCCCGCGATGGCCCGAACGCACAACCCGCGAGTGGGCGAATGCTTGATTTCGAAGCGTGCTTTGCTGTGTGTACTGACGAAGTCAGCGACGGCAGCCAGCGCATCAGCGGTGACCGACAGGCCTTCACGGACAAGGTTCCGCAGGGCGCGGATCAAATCTGTGCGGCTAGCGATGCTTTCCAGCAGGACAAAGCCGTCTACCGTCGCAGGAGTCTTAGGGTCGTGCCTAGTAACAAAGGTTAGGTACTTACTGGCTCGCGTGATGGTTTCAGCGGGAAGCACAGAGACGTCTGGCCATTGTGCTCGCATTGCCGAAGGCAAACCCTCAATATCACTGACCCTAATGAGGGGCTTGCGAGGATGTGCGAGTGATTGCTGCCCCTGTTCGATTGTGGGCCATGCAGCTTGGGCCTCACTGTTTCATGCCCACGCCGAAAGGAGCCGTGGAACGAGGCCAAAAGGACGTCTACAACATGCTCAACGGCCTGCAAGGACTCTGCCGCAAGCCCCAGGGCGACATCACGACCTTGCAAGTACAGCAACCTGGGTTGCCACTCAACGGAGCGGAGGCCGGAAACTCCAGTAGTTATGCCATTGAGCATGGCATTCCTGGTGGCTATGACTTCAGCAGCTTGCTCGACACACCTGCCGATAATGACTCGACCGTCATCATCCATGCGCACCAGGTGGGGGTACCAAACAGGGTACCAAACAGCCACACTCATGAAGTAGGCAGTAGGCGAAACCCGCATGCTACTGGGCAGCACAAGATTGAGCCCGGGAGATCCTTCACTTGAGAGACCATTGGCGCTGCGGCAGTGGGCAGACCACGACCAGCGGCAGCAAGGTACTCCATGCCTAGGACAGCAGGGAGCGTTTCCTGTGAACGCTCTCCAGTGATTTGCGCCGCTGCCAGCACCAGGAAGTCCTGTGGGACGCTCCAATCCGAAAGCCCATGAAGGGCAACCTTCTTTTGGCCCAATCATCGCAGAACCTCTTCTCGAATGGGGTCGTTGCCCGAGGCCCCCCAAGTTTGCCGGTCATCACCAATGTGGACTGTCAGGGCTGTGCAGTGCGCTGCACCATGAACAGCCACATAGGCGGCCTGACCCGCCTGCTGGGACTCATCCACAAACATAAGATGGATAGCCTGAAGAAAAGAGGAAGGGGCCACGGCGTCCTATTTCGTGGAGAAGGGAGCCGAGAGTAATGGCCACACAGCAGGGCTCATTGTCCTTGAGGAATTGAGACCAACTCATAAGCGACATCAAGGTCAGTGGCTTGGTCATGGTCACGCCCAAGCAGGCGCGAAAACTGACACTGGACCTCCGCCGGGGCATCCGCGAGCAGGGACTGCACATTTCGCGAGAATCCTGCAACAGGGCTTTGAGGCCCAGCATTCGAGTGAGCAGAATGAGGGCAGCACTGGCACAGTAAGTCTTACCAGTGCCAAAGAGTCCCTGGATGCCAAAGGTGACGCGCTGGGAAGAGAGGGCATGGAACACGCCAAGCAGGACGCTCATGAAGTGCCCATCAGGACCGACGCTCAAGCGAAGCACATTGAAGAGGAAGGTGGGGCCACACTCCAGAAGGCGACGCCAGCCCGCTGCATTTTCTCCCTGCCAAGAGCCGGCCAGTCGCTCAGTATGGATCACCAAGGTCTCCCATGCGGCTGAGGTGAGCTCGGACCGTACCAAGTGATCAAAGCTGGACCACCCAGTGCTATCAGGCGCCCGGAGGCTGCAGGCAAGCAAGTTGAAGGCCTGTTCCAGGTCACGAGCAAACCCAACATACTCGACGCGAGGAGGCAGGTAGCTTCGCGGGGCGTCCCCAGAGGCCACCCCAAGGATAGAGGGAATGCGATCCGAGCGCACACCAAGCACATGGTGCCACATGCTAACGCCATGCTTAGGGGGTTTGACGGAGCTGAATTCCAGAACGAAAGTGAAGCCCTCTGCACCCACAAGCTCGGCATGGCTAATGAGGGGTTCCCGGTAATCACGTTGTTCATGAGAGACCACCACTTGCATGTTTCGCACATAAGCCTGCTTCGGGGCAGCCAAATCCTGGGGGAAGGAAGTCCTGATTTTGAATGCGAACCCTTTTATGTACTTCACACTGCCGCCAAGTGAATCCGGCAGCATGACTGCCAAAGAGACCTCGGAGCCATCAGGGAGCTGGCAGTCGGTACGGTTGCCATGGCCGTTGAAGTACTGGCACCACGGCAGTTTCTGGGCAAAGTGGACCGAATAAATATCCACCCCAGGATGCAGGCGATTGTACAAGCGGCTCCAGGCTGGGATTGCATCACGCCGAGAGAAGGAGCGCCACTGGGCCGGGGGGTCCCGGAAGGTGCGCAAGGCGGAGACACTGGCCAGGGCCTGGTACCACATAAAATCAAGCGCTTGGGCCACTGGCAGTTGCATCAACCGATCATGGACATATTTAGCAGCAGCCCGCCCAAGGGCAGTGGCCCGGTAGGCCGGCAGGTCCATGAGGCCATGAAGGGAGCGCGACACCCATGCGTCCGCTGCGTCATTAGGATCTGCCTTGAGCTCCATGAGGAGGCTACACTCCCCGGCGGCGCCGCAAGCCAGGCGGCTTCAGAAATCATGCGTGGGATTTGTGGTCGGTCAATGACACGAACCAACTCTTGGGGTGACAATCGCCTCAGCCCAAAAGGTCCTGGCCTGTAAACAGGATCATACCCGGGAACACATCTGCAGCACCCGGCATTTTCAAAGATTGTGAGATCTGCCAGAGATCTGCCAAATTTGGGAAGAGGCCAGGCATGACACGCTCAGTGACAGCAAGAATATGCGAGCTGGGTAAAAAGCATCGGGCACATTCCATGACCTGTGGCAAGACCTGCGAGGCACAGGGATAGACCCCTTCATACACAGCACACACTGGCACAAAAAGGACCAAGGATGGCGGCGAGCCGTCGGAGCAGGTATGCCCCACAGAAAGCCCCCTCCACAACACGCTCACGCGCCCTCTGCAGGGCATCCTTGAGTGAAGTCGAGGCAACTGGCGTGGGGACGTATGCATCAGTGCAGAGTGTGAGGCTGGCTTTCAATGCATCAACACCATGCTGGGTACCCGAGACGGAAGGAGAGGGCACAGGACGAAATGGGTCTGGGTGCGGAGCAGACGAGGCCGCCGCCAACACACTGGAGCCAGGGACAGCAGCAGGCACACTAAAGTTAGGGGCAGGGGGTGTTGGAGCCGCGACTCTACGTTCAAGCAAGTCAGCCCCAGACAGCGGGGTCACTGTGCGGGTTGGCGCAACCTGGGCAGGAGGGGCCGCCGGGCTGGCAGTACCACGAGGAGGCGGGGGCATGACCTGGCCTTCCACTCGGAGCTCCAAGACGCGCTCTTCGCAAGCGGCCTGCCCTTCCTTGTGAGCATCAACGACGTGCCTGAAGCCTGGGAGCTCTACAGCAGGGCCGGCTCCATCACAAGGCTGTGCTCTGGCAAGAACGGCTCCAAGCCCGAGCTGCTGGTAGTGCATCAGGGCAATCCTGTGTGTGGCGCAGGAATGGCTGGGGCAATCCTGTTGCCAGCGCAGGATTGAGGCGGCAATCCTGTGCCCAACGCAGGATTGCCAGGCCCGCGCCAGGCCCGCACCAGGCCCCAATCCGACTTTGGTATGGAGCGAGGTCGGATTTCCGACTTCGCTTTTCCAAGCCTTTTGCGCACTTTTCGGCCCCAAAGAGAGCGGTGACAAAGCGGTGACATCGCGGTGAGACCGTTTTTGGGCCGAAAAGGGACTGGTAACAAGAGCCCATGGTGACATGGCTTGGGCGTTGGTCTCCGGAGCGACGTTTCGGAGGTTCGATTCCTCCCCGGTACCTCGGCGGGCTGACGTGTTAGAGACCGGTGACATCGGCGGTGACTAGTTCAGCGGGCTGCCGCGTCACGTGGGAGAACCTCGGCGGGCTGTCGGGCTCCGAGCCTGGTCCTCGGCGGGCTGGCGCGTTAGACACTGGCTGACTCCGTGCTGTGCCTCGGCAGGCTGACGTGTTAGAGACCGGTGACTTCGGCGGTGACAAGCTTGGCGGGCTGGAATTCGCAGGTTTTTCGGGCTAGAAAACGGATTTCGGAGCACTGCAAACACCTGGAGCCGGTTTTCGGCGGAAAACGAGCGAATTTGGAGGCCCAGGCAGCACAAAAGACGCAGGACACGAAAAACGCACTTTTCGGAGTTCGCCGTTTTCAGCGCTTTTTGCTCCAAAAACGGAGCGGTGACGAAGCGGTGACTTCGCTGGTGACAAGCGTTTTTTGGACGAAATTTGGCTGTTTTGGAGCGTTTTTGGCCCAAAAATCCCAAAGAATTAGGGTAGTATAAGCCTTCTTTCCTTACTACTCCAGCCCGATAACTGCCTTGAGTACCAAGCAATCTGGAGCGAGCACAGGCGCAATGCGCAAATCCCTACACGGACACGGTCAAGACCTTGGCCCCCCTCGTATCGCAGCAGCCTTTGCTGCTAAGACACACGCCACTTGCACAGACAGACTGCGTTTTTAGGCACCTAAATCTGTCCGTGCGGGAACGCGGTATGTTTTGTGCTTTCTACCTACAGTCCACGTACTTATATGCGTACGTCAGCAACACTGATGTTGTGGCTGGTGGCATTGCTAGAACCTAGTAGATGCGTTTTGCATTTGCAGGCGCCCAACGTCCAAGAGGTGTGCCCAAATGTCTTTGGAGCCGTCCTGACCATCAAGGAAGTTGGCAATATCCGCACCGGCAAGATGGGCGCGGCGAGTGGCGCACCCCGAGATGACATCTGCCCCTGCTGGCATGGAGACCAGCGCCTGAGAGAAGGATGGCCCCCTTGCTTGATTAGGGTCTGGTCTGGGAGAGGCTGAGTAGTACCCGCACAAGCCCCAATACAGTAATGTCCAAGGACCTAAAAACCTGCCGTGGTGGCCAATGTGAATGCTCGTTGTGCTTCCGAGAGCCACAGCCCATCTGCACACAAGTAGCGTTGTCGTCCATGTAGCCCTTGACACTGAGGTACTGGGATGGGTGGGCGATAAAAGCGTCCAATCCGATGGCGCACCGAACGGCCAAAGAGGACGTACGTAGCGTACTGCAGCACCCAAACAGGTGCATTGAGGATCTGAAGGATACGGAGGACCAATGCGGATTGACTTGTTCGAAAGCTTTGGCTAAGTCAGACAGCAGCCAAAGTATGGCCGTGTGCGATCGCCAAGGTAGGTCTGCATATCCAGGAAATTTCCCGGGTTCCCTGAAAATATTGACAAGAGTCTGACTAGAATGAAGGAAACCTCGAAGGGCTGAGTACATTTGCACATGCACAGCTTGGTCAATGATGCGGTCAGCCGTATTAGCCGAAAGTTGTCCGCGTACAACCCTGTCGGCTTTGGGAATGAAGACTAAGGCCTGTACCGGGGCCGGTGTAGTCATGTAGACGGTGCGTAAGCACACGGGATGCGGCATTAGGCGCCGCCCGGTAGGCCGCGTAAGGCACCCGTCAAGGCCAGGGGCACTGTCCGGAGAGCGTACCACAGCACGTAAGAGGTCATCATAAATAGGCAGGGCACATTTGGCAAAGGATGTGGTGCTGACAGCAAACTCTTTCCTTGTGGCTTTTTTGCGGGTGCCCTCTTGCAGGCACATCTCAACCTGAAATTGAGTGGATGCGACATGTACCCATAGAGGCGGCTGCCCTTGGGGTCCATACTAGTTCATTGCCTTTGCTGCCCGTCATGTTGCCTTTACCGCCTGCGCTTCGACATGACGGGCACCTTGATTCCGCTACCACGCTGCTCCGGCAATCGGCCCCTTGGTTGCAACGTGCCTGTGTCCTATGTGGCCATGGTGATAACAGCGTTCAACACTGGATGTCTTCTTGCGCGTGTCTAGGTGTAGCCGGTTCGTTGATGCTCGGTTGCTCTTGGCGCTTTTCTTATTGGCCAGAACCCAGTCTGCCAGATGCTACGCCTTATATGCCGGAGCCCGCGCCATAATCAGGCAGAGAGGGGGCCTTGTAGCTAAACACGGCGACCCGCCTGCTGCTGCCCCCCTTGATCTTTTGCCTGTTTGGTTGCCACTTGTGCCTTCGAACTGCTGCCCAGCGATGTCAGAATGGGGGTGCGCCCTGCCTGGTTAGTTGGACCCTCCGCACACCGTAGCTGTGTCTGGCTTGATCATGTTCGCTTTGCTGCTGGTGCGCCTCTCCATGCACTCTCACCTAAGATACCACATTTCACCTACCAGGGCGATTCGTCGGCCTCGCCTGGGTCGTTGCTTGCGGTTGTCATGGAACACGGCCTGAGCGACACCTCCTTCAGGCTTATCACCATGGCACGCCTAACATTACACTCAAAGCAAGGGTGTGCGAGTGCGGGGTGGCCCATATCTACGTACTTGCCGTACAGGTAGTGAGGCCTGGCGATCCCCTTATTTGCGCTTCTCGTGCGTGGAGGTGGACCGCCCTGGTAGCGCACTTTGACGGCAGCTGTCATCGGGCTAACGCGGCTGGAGGTGCTGGGGTCATCGTGCGGAAGTTTGCGGGGGATGACTACGAGGTCCTTGCCCAAACGGCCTACCCCCTGCCTGACTGCCCGGACTCCTACCACGTGGAGGGTTTTACGCGGTCCAGGCCCTTGCAAGCCTTTACCCCAATCATTCCGATGTACAGGAATGTCTCATCATTGGGGATAACTCCTCCATCTTAAGTTATTGGAGGCGCACCGCTCGGGTGCGACGCCCGGCCCTAGTCACAGTCCTGCACCAGGCTCAGCTCATTGCAGCTACGGAGCTTCCCCGGATCTCTTGGCGCTATGTTCCCCGCGAAGCCAATAAAGAAGCAGACTTCCTCGCTGGCATTGCTAGTGCTGCCGCGCGAAACGAGGCCACTCTGCCAATTTCCCTCCCTGCACCGGCAGGTGAGGAATGGCAGTCCACCGCAGCAATCGCTCTCTCTGAACGCTCAAGCTTCTGCCTGGTTGAGTGCCCCACATTCCATGCGCAGGATCTTGCGCACATCCGTGCCCACCACCCTGCATACCGCGCTGCGCTTGAAGCTTATATTGCCTCCGGGGGGGCGTGTGTCGGCTCTAATGCTCAGGGGGTCACGGTCCTCAAGCAGGTCCCGTACCGGATCGATGGTGATGATTGTTTAGGTAGGGCCTATCCGATCGTTAAAGGTGCAGCCGCGCTTCCGCGTTTTGTTCGCGCAGCGCTTTTCCACAGCGACCATGTTGAAATTGACATGTGTGGCGCGCATTACGCTATTTTCCAGCACATGGTTGCGCAGCAAGGCTTGGTTCTGCCTCGCCTAGATGAGTTTCGGGCTCGTTTACACGCAGACCTTTCCGCCTCACCAGCTGGCCGGAGCGCTTTACACCTCGTTAAGCTGTTGCCCACTGTTTTACTCAATAGCTCTGTTGAACATGCCACCCAAATGCTTGAGCAAAACAGATTTAACCCAGGCCCTGAGCTGGTTGCCCTGTTACGACGTGTCGCGAATGCTAAGCCGGCCTTTTTACGTGCGTGTACAGACGCTAACCTTCTGCGATCTCACGTAGGGCTACATGATGGCAACCGCATTTACTTCTTGCTTGAAGGCATTGAAGCAGCGTTCATGCGCACACTGGTTCGGGAATTACTCCGTAGGGTCAAGCCTCGGTCGTTGTTCGCCGGAGCCTTCGACCGTTGACCTTGAGGCTTGCTTGATTGAGGCTTCCCTTGGTCTTCACCTCGTGCCCCCCCCACACTTTCAAGTTAAAATTGAGAAGCTCCAGCATGATCCGCACCCACCACCAGGACCCCTCCCTAGGCGAGCTGAGGTCCAGGCCTTGGTTACCACTGAATCCCGCCCCACTAAGGCCCGTAAACTTGCCCCCGCTGCACCGACGGGTGAAACCTTGCATAACTTTTGGTCCCGCCGCTCTGGCTCAACAGTGCGTGTGTGATAGGTATCAGCCGCTTGGTAGTCCATTGAGGTACTGCCTGCACCTTCGGGGCTTGTGCCGCCCAGTGTGTGACCGATAGCAATTGCTCACAGTGACTGGCACTGCCGTCCTGGGATCAATTTGCTAGAGGTCTGCACTTGCCTTGCCCGCAAATACTGCCATGGCTGACAAACAGCCTCTCACAATTGCGGAATACAACGCATTGTCCATCAGCAACGCACTCAACTTTGGGTACTATTTTGTGCAAGGTGCCATAGATATTACCCAGGTACTCTTCGATGGTCAGGCCACGGATCGGTACGTGAATGCTCTCCGGCAGTGGGACTTGCCCATCGGAAGCTGGAAGGTCTTTCTTGCGCATCACCCAAATTTGGGTCCCGTAGGAGCCTTAAGCTGGAGCAACACCCCGGTTGGCGGTTCGGTAGCCCGCGGCCTCGCAGTCTCGGCTTTCAGGAGATTGATTCGCTGCAAAGCAACGTGGTGTGGTACGAGGCCGAGCGTGTGGTATGCCTATACCATCAGGCATCCCTCGGGGCAAACTTCATGGACGCCTACATGAGAGCTACTGCATTTCGGCAAATCAGGCAGGACAGGTTGCGGCAACAGACTGGCTTTCCTATTGCAGGCTTGGCTTCCTTGGTAGTAACAGATGCTAACCGTAAATCCCTGGCCAGCGCACTAGAAGCCCCTGGATCTGGTGCTGCTCTGGCGCAGGAAGGTGCTGCATTGCCTCCGCAGTGTGCGCTCGCACCAGATGAGATCTCTCAACTCATTGAAGCCGGCCACCTGCCACCACAGGCTGCGGTTGGAGGGAGCTACGGTGCTGCCATAGTAGTTCATGCTGCGACCTGGGAAGATGTAGGGAGGGTCGGCGTAGATACAATGCCGCGGCGCTTGGCTGGGCAGAGCGCGCAGATAGCCCAGCGCGTCCTGGCATCGCACGGTCACATTTCTCGGAGGCCGTTGCAGACGCCGCACGCTGCTCAGCGCCAGCGGGCGCTGCTGTATGAAGGAGGCCCACTTTCCCGAGAAGCTGTTGCGCAGCAGGACGTACGAGCAGGCAGCCCGGCGCCCGGCGCGGCCTCTCTGAGTGCCCGGCAGGAGGCGACTGAAGTAGAAGCGCCTGTCTACCTTGCGCCCTGCCAGGCGCAGCAAGGAGCGCAGGAAGACCGGGTCTTGCCTTAAGTAGCAGCGGTGCAGGTTTGCGACGGGCTCGAAGGCGTCGACGCCGCGCACCTTCAGGGCCGGACGCCGGGCTGCGAGGTAGTACTCCAGCTTTCCAGAGCCGAAGAAGGGAGAGTGAAGCACAGCGACGTCCCCCAGCAGCCGGTCCACGTGAGGAGCTAGCCAGGATTTGCTTCCCATGTACTTCAGTTGCATGCCTGCCTTTAGATTTATCCCGGTCTCACTGCCCGGCTTCCCTGCGTCGAATTTGGCAAGTAAGGCAAAGGAACAAAGTCATGGGGAAGATCAAGCTGTTTCCTACGGCCGAGTACAGCAGCAAACAGCCCTCGGACCCCGTGGTGCCCCTGGTACCATGTACAGGTATCTTCCTCGGCCCCAGCAAGTCCGGCAAAACCGTGGCGCTGATCAGCATGATTCTGAGAAAAGTCTAGAAAATCATATCTTCAGTCCGTCCATCAATATCGACGACGGCTGGATCCCCGTCAAGAAGTACATAGAGGAGGACCTGGGGGTTAATACCGAGCGGGAACAGGCCTACTACGACGAGTGGGACGAGGCAGCGCTGCGGGACATCATCCAGAGGCAGCGCAAGATCACCGAGACATCCAAGAAGTTGGAGATGAAGAAACTCTACCAGGTGCTGATCATCCTGGACGACTACGCAGATAGCCCGCAGCTGCACAAGGCCCACGGCGCCCTGGATACACTCTTCATCCGAGGTAGGCACTTGCAGATCAGCACCTGGGTTAGCTCCCAGAAGCTGAGGCTCATCAGCGCAGCCGTGCGGGTGATGCAATTTCTCTGCTGCTGGAGGCTGCGCAACCAGCACGAGCTGGATGAGCGCCCTGTTGCCGAAGGACAAGCTGCACAGGATCTACGAGCAGGCGACTCGGGAGCCCTACAGCTTCCTCTTCGTCTACTATCTCAAGCCAAAGAATCAAATGTTCCACTTGCGCTTCGAAGAGCGTTTTGCACTGGAAAGAGAAGCCGATGGGAGCGGCGCTCAGCTTCCTGGGCCAGAAGCTGTTCGCTAGCTCTACGCTCATCAATGCGAGGTGCGAGAATATCTCCTGCTGCACCGTCGCAGCAGTCCAGCCACCCATCATCCGTCGAACTGGTGGCCTCCTATGGAAAAGGATGACCACGATCTACGTGGACAGCCGCAAGAGGGTAGCCGGCTCAGACAGCGACTTCGAGGTAGACCTGGGAGAGTCCCTGCATCTGCAGAGCGACGCCAGGCTGGCCGTCTATAAGATCAGAATCGCCGACAGCTTCCTCTCGACTGATCGCGGCCGCTACTTGTACTGGGTAGACGCCGCGCTTGGGACTCTGAACTGGGCGTTGCTGCCCGAGGGAGCCTACACGGGCTCCCGGCTGGCCGCCTGGATCAGCTCCAACTTCGCTACTGCCGCCTACAGCGAGACCACGAACAGCCTCAGCGTAGCCTACGACGGCAACCGCCTCATTCTGAACGATCTGGAGCTGCAGCAGCAGTTCCCTAACGTTGTGGACTACCCCACCTCGCCGGCCGCCTCTCCGAGCAAGCCCTTCAGCATCGACCACATGCTCGGCCCGAGCTTCGTCTCCGGTGGGCAGCAGGTCTTTGAGTTCGTACGCATGAATTGCTACAACGAGGTCTACCTGCGCTGCCCCCAGCTGGCCAACGCCAGCCGCGTGCTGGGCAATCTGGGGGACGACATCCTGTCCAAGATAATGCTGAAGAGCGGCGTGGGCACCATCGTGGAGACCGGCTCTGATGACGGGCACTTCATGGCTGTTAGGGGCCCCATCACCCTGAGACACCTGCGCTTCCGGCTGACAGACCTTGAAGGCCAAGTCGTCCGACTGCGGGGCTCGTCGTTGTCCTTCGTGCTGTTTTTGGATCACGTCTAATCCCCCGAAGGTCTTTAAAAAAATATTTTCTAATAAAAAACCGATGAAGCAAGCGCAACCGGCGCCAAGGCCTAGAGGCAGGCCCCCGGGCAGCAAAAACAAGCCCAAAAAAATGATCGACGACCTGGCGAAGAGAAAAAAAATGATCGACGACCTGTCCACGGAGCCGGCGTATGAAGCGGACTCCCCCTTCCGTCCCAAGAGGGTGAGATTTCCCACAAAGCCCAAGACGGCGGCCAAGGCAGCACCCAAGGCAGCACCCGTGTCCAAGGCAGCACCCAAGGCAGCGCCCAAGGCAGCACCCAAGGCAGCGCCCAAGGCAGCACCCAAGGCTGCGCCCAAGGCTAGGCTGCGCCCAAGGCAGCTGCCGCGCCAGCTCCCAAGCCCAAGGCAGCCCCCAAGCCCAAGGCAGCGCCCAAGGCAGCGCCCAAGGCTGAGCCACAGCTAGAGCCACAGTTAGAGCCCGAGGTACAGCCCGAGCCCGAGGTACACAGCGAGGTACGGATTGAGGAGGTACGGCCCGAGCCTGTAGAAGCGCCTCGTCCCGACATGCGCATGCTGGAGAGGCAGTCGGCCTACGACCGGCTGACGGCGCTAGCGTACTAGTGTAAAAGCATGATGTCCCTAGAACCTCGCAACGAGCCTCAGATGCTCCAGTGGTTTCGCAGGACGTACCCCAGTTACAACTTGCAGCCGCTGCTGCTGAAGCGCCAGCGAGAGCTGGAGGAGGCGCAGGGGAGGGGCAGCGGCACCTGGACGACGTGAGCCGGCTGACGGAGGCAGTGCACTCTTTCCACCTCCAGCCCGGTGAGCGCCTCTCCTGGGAGCAAGAAACCCCCGAGACGGATCTTCCAGCCTCCAACCCGGTGAGCGCCTTTTTTGGGAGCAAGAAATCCCCGAGACGGATCTTTCCACCTCCAGCCCGGTGAACGCCTTTCCTGGGAGCAAGAAATCCCCGAGACGGATCTTCCAGCCTCCAACCCGGTGAGCGCCTCTCCTGGGAGCAAGAAATCCCCGAGACGGATCTTTCCACCTCCAGCCCGGTGAGCGCCTCTCCTGAGAATAAGAATATATCATGGTCCGAGACGGATCATCACCGAGACGGATCTTTCCGCCTCCAACCCGGTGAGCGCCGACGGATCTTTCCACCTCCAGCCCGGTGAGCGCCTCTCCTGGGAGCAAGAAACCCCCGAGACGGATCTTCCAGCCTCCAACCCGGTGAGCGCCTTTTTTGGGAGCAAGAAATCCCCGAGACGGATCTTTCCACCTCCAGCCCGGTGAGCGCCCGTCTTGGGAGCAAGAAATCCCCGAGACGGATCTTCCAGCCTCCAACCCGGTGAGCGCCTCTCCTGGGAGCAAGAAATCCCCGAGACGGATCTTTCCACCTCCAGCCCGGTGAGCGCCTCTCCTGGGAATACATCCAAGCGCAGCAAGGATCCATAGCTTCTTGGCACGGTGCCCATCACATCGGCCATGCTGCCCTTGGCGCTCTCCCTGAAATGCGGGGGTGAGGAACCCCTCCTGCTCGCGCTCCGCTTGGATGGGCTTGGCCCGAAAAATAGCCGTGACCTTTCTGTGTTCTGCTATCAGGAAATCGGAGGCGATGTGGTCCTGTCCTTCAACTTGTGGTTCTTCAGCCGCATGCCGTTGTCCAGCCTCACTCCGTCCGGCTCCACTTCCGCCACGGCCACAAAGACGCCCTTGGGTATCTTTCCGCCGGCCCCAATGAGGCGCAGCCCCGGCCACACCCTCATGCTCTGCGGGCTGTTTTGCGGAGTTTGGGTTGGTACCGATTCGTTGGCTTTGAGGCCTCCGGCGCCAGGGCCCGGTTCGCCGCTGCGTTGACGGCCATGCGCTTGCTGTGGCTGATGACCAGCGTGGTGTCTGGCCACCCGGGCTTGGAGGGGTAGAGCTCCTTCAGCCTCGCCTTGGCCTGCTCCAGCGTGGGGCACGCCTCCTCGCCGACCCGCAGCCACTTCACGAAGTCGAAGATGCCGGGGTCGGAGCGCATGTTCTCCGTGAGCTCGTGCCTGTGCCCGCCGGCCAGGTCGCGGATCAGCTGGCTGTGCTCCAACGGCGCGCTGATGGGCCGCCCGGCCCAGGAGTCCAGCACGGCCGGCAGCTGCCGGAAGTCTCCCAGCAGCAGGAACTTCACGTCGGCGTTCAGCCCCACGCAGGCCAGGTCCGCCCAGAGCGCCATGTCCAGCTGCGTGATCTCCTCCACCACCAGCCAGTCCAGCTTTTGCGCGCTGCCCCCGCGCACGTACCTGCGCACCCAGTGGTCGGCCGTCTGCGCCCCCAGCCCCAGGTTCTGCGCGGAGCAGTGCGTCTTGGACACCAGGTGCACCGCCTCGCCCTGCTCTTGCAGCCTCGCCACAATGGTCCGGGCCAGGTGCGTCTTTCCGGTGCCCGGCAGGCCCGTGAGCAGCAGGGAGTTGCCCGCCAGGCAGTGGTTCACGGGGTCGTCCACCCCGTTCCACCTCCGTGTTTGGGGCGCTCCGCCTCCATGCGCGGCGCCCTGCTGCCCAGCAACGGCTTCGTCTCTTCCACGCGGTAGACGGGCGTGCCGTCCGGGTGGCGCAGCGCCTCCAGCGCCCGCAGCCGCTCCGCGAAGCGCTTCGGCAGCCGCTGCGTCAGCAGGCAGTCCGTCTTCACCTGCGCGAGGTACCGCGGCGGCGCGTCCAGGATGCGCCGGGCCTTGGCCACCATGCAGTGCTCGAAGCCCAGGACCGCGTCGTGGATGGGGCGGTAGGTGCCGTTGCTCAGCAGCCTCCTGGCGTAGACGAAGTCCCCCACCATGCCCCCCTCGTAGGCGAAGGCCTGAGAGAAGTCCGCGCCCGCGCCGTCCAGCTCGCTGCTGCTGCTGCGCACGCTGTAGACCACCTCCGTGCTGCGCGCCCACAGGCCTATCATCGCGTTCACGCTGAGCTTGGCCATGTGCTCCTCGTTTTCGGGCCACGCGGCGTCCATGCGCTCCAGCGCGCGCCGCAGCGTCGCCGCGTCCACGTGGCTCCGCGCGGAGATGCCCAACACGATGTGGTCCCAGCGGCAGACGCCCAGGTCCAGCATCGCGGCCAGCGAAACCTTCGGGTACCAGCCGGGCCCCACGTACGGCAACAGGTTCAGGCAGGACTGCCTCGCGTCGCAGCAGCCCTCCACAAAGCCCAGGTCCGGCAGCACGCCGTCCACGGGCTCAACGCCGTCCGCCGGGCACAGGATGGGCAGGGGGAAGGGGGCGTTGGCCAGCCCGTTGCGCCTGCAGCGCACCACGTCCACGCCGACGTACGTGCTGTCCTTTGCGCACGTCTGCGCCTCAAAAACCAGAGGAGGCAGCTTGGGGCTCCGGACGTACTCCATGACGCCGGGGGCCACGCGGCTCTCCAAACTCGTGGGCTGCGCGCTCTCCCTCAGCGTCTTCTCGCTGTGGCAGTCGCCGCACAGCGCCTGCAAAGTTTGCACGCTGCCCGCAAAGGCCTGCCTCACCGGCACCACGTGGTCCAGCTCGCAGGCGCCGGTCGTCAGCCCGCAGCCGCACAGCGCGCACTTGCCGTCCTGCGCGGCCAGGGTCTTCTGCCTCTCCGCCGCGCCGGGCACTTCCCGCTTCGCCTTCAGCAGCTTCAAAAAAATCTCGTGCGCCAGCCGGCCAGGCGCTGGCCCCGGTACTCCTGGTTGAGCGCCTCGCACCACCTCCGCAGCACCTCGTGCTCCTCCGGCAGCTCTCGGATCCTGGTGCCCCGCCTCAGCCTCAGCCCGCAGTACTGCGCCGGGCTGCTGATGGCCACCTTGGGGCTCTCGCCGGCGGCCATGAGCTGGCGCCGCGCCTCCCGCAGGTCCTCGCACCAGAACAGCCCCGGCTGCACGTCCGCGGCGTCGAAGCGCCTCCACTCTTGGATGGGCGGCAGGGTCTGCCTCGCCTCGCCCCGGTAGAGCACGCGCGCCGCCTGCCGCTCCAGCACCCGCTTCACGGCCCTGTACATGTAGCAGTGCCCGTCGAAGGCCAAGAAGCACACGGTGCGGTGCTCCTTCAGCGCCGGATCGTAGCTGTCCACCAGGTCGCCCTGCGAGCTCAGCACGCGCATGGGGGCGTTGCGCCACACGCAGAACTCTCGCACCTCCTCGGCGGAGATGCCGAGGCGCCTCCAGTCGTGGCGCAGCATGGCGTCGAAGTCCGCGCACACCTCCTCCACGCTCAGCTGCAGCAGCTCGGCCAGCTGCCGGGGCACGCAGAGCGGCTTGTCCTCGAAGGCGCTCGGCAGCACGTCCTCCTCGCAGGGCAGCTGGAAGCTCACGCTCCTCAGGCCCCTCATGCGCTGGCGCAGGAGCGTCTCCACCTCGGTCCTGGAGTTCCTGTAGTGCGTGCTCTGGGTGCTGACCACCCAGTGCCCCTCGGGGTCGAGGAAGTAGGTCTCGTCCGAGAGCTGCAGGATGGGGCCGCCCGGATCGAGCGAGGCCTCCACCTGCTGCCTGACCCGCTGCGCCACCTGCTCCTCCGTGAGGTGGGCCGGGTGCCTCGTCATGGCCCCGCCCAGCTCGTTCACCGGCAGCCAGTCCCTGCGCTCGTAGCCCGCGCCGGCGTTCCGCCCGCTGCGCCGCCTGCCCCGGATGATCACCGGCACGTGGACCAGGTACTCGTAGTACTTGTCGCGGAAGAAGCCCTTGCCCAGCTTGGTCAGCCGGTGCTCTCCGCCCTGCAGGGAGCGCACGAGCTTCTTCTGCCCGTTGCGCAGCAGGATGTAGTCGTTGGGCCCCTCGCGGATGAGGGGCTGGTTGTAGTCGAAGTCCTTGCTGGGGGGCCGCAGGCCCAGGTGGGAGTAGTAGCGCTGGCCCGCCCGGGTCAGCTGCCCGTCCGCGCGCGAGAGCAGCGCGTAGGCCCCCGGGCCGCGCCGCAGGTTCAGCACGACGGCACCATCCGCCCCCGTGCGAGCCCGGGCGCCGCCGTCCGCGGCCTCCGTGATCTGCTGTCGTTGTCTCGCCCAACTTGCCATTCTTTTTTTACGGGTCCAGTTTTTTTTTGCTCGGCGCAGCGGCCAAGTCGGGGGTGCGTTCAAACGGGTTATCAGGCCGTCAGAGCGTTTTCGCAGCGGGCGGGCTGGTGCCTGTAGGGTTTAAACACAGCTGGCTCGCCCGTGAGCTCTGGGACTGGGGCAGGGCCACGGGGTTCAGGCCCCAGGAGAAGGGGCGCGGCGTGTTGTTGGACTGCGCCTGGACGCGGAAGCCTGACTGCGAGGAGGCGCGGCTGCTTGTGGGGCTGCCGGACGTGCTGCTGCCGGTGCGCAGCGAGAAGTGCTGAGGCTGAGTGGCGTCGTTCATGCCGTTGGCGGACCGGACGTCCTGCACGGCCGCGTCCTCGCTGCCCTGCTGGGGCCGGAAGAGCGTGTTCTCCAGCACTCAGCCCGTGCCGCGTGCGAGGCCGTAGGCTGCGCCGCCTGCAAGCCCAACGGCCAGCCCCGCGGCAACGGCGCCGACTCCCGCCGCGCCAGCCAGCGTTCCAGCAACCTCGCCCGCGGTGGGCGCCAGCCCCCAGGTACCCAAAGGCTCCGCCCACGCCCTCGGCGGCAACGGCAACCTCGCCCTCCTCCGCAGCCACGGCCGCCGTCTCCTCAACGGCCTGCGCCGCGCCGCGCTCCACCTCCTGCGCGCTGCCCCGCCTCGTCCAGGAGGCGCTCCACATCACTGGGCCGACCTATGATCTGCGGAGGCGGCTGCGCCTGGCCCGGACGGGGCAGCACGTTCAAGCGCACGTACTCAGCTGCGTCCTGGGGCAGCTGAGAGCGGAAAGCCTGCGCGGCTGCAAGTCCCGCTGCCCCTGCGCCTATGAGGTCCGCTGCCGCCTGAGCGCCGTCTGCAGTGCTGCGCAGACGGTCCGTGATGGAGGGCGGCCCCTGCCCGTTGCTGGCCAGGCGCCGGCCTCGGGGTCTCCCGCCAGGTCGTCCTCAACAAAGCGGGTTCCGCCGTACCCTTGATACCTCCGCGCAAGGCGCACGTCCTCGTCCGTGGCCTCTGCGGGAGTGCGGAAGCCTTCCTCGGGAATTGCTTGCAGAGGCGTGTGCTGCAGGGGCCGGGGGTTGGGGTCCTGCACAAAATCGTCCAGGTAGAAGTGGCTTGTGATGAATGAGGTGGCTTTGCGGTCCGGCTGATCCAGGGGCAGCGGCTCATTCCGCTCAAGGTAGCCCACCACCTGCTCAAAGCGCGGGCGCTGGTTGAAGCCGTGCGCCCGAAGCGTCTTCATTTACTGTTGCGCAACTTCGCCCGCCGCCCGTTCCACGCCCCGGCGCTCGGCCCGCGCGTAGCGCAGCTGGGGTACCTGGCGGTGCACGGCCTCCGTCAGCCGGCTCACGTCGTCCAGGTGCCGCTGCCCCTCCTGCGCCTGCCTGCGCTCCCCAGCCAGTTGTTGAAGGCCCGCGCCTCCTCCAGTTCTCGGTAGCGCTTCAGCAGCAGCGGCTGCAGGTTGTAGCTGGGGTACGTCCTGCGGAACCACCGGAGCATCCGCGGCTCGTTGCGGGGTTCAATCGACATCATGCTTTTACACTAGTACGCTTGCGCCTGTGGTCAGCCGGTCATAAGCGGACTGCCTCTCCAGCATGCGCAGGGCGCGCTGCTGCTCTCTTGTGAGCTGAGGCGCCTCCGGTGGTGCCTCAGCCGGCGCCGGTGCCTCTGGTGGTGCCTCTGCTGGTGCCGTCTCAACCGGCGGCTTTGGCTTGCGCTTTGGGGCAGCCGGCTCAGTAGGCACGTCCTGCTTAGGTTTGTTCTTGCTCCCAGGGGGCCTGCCCCGCCGTTTCGGCTCCGGCGCCGGCGCAGCGTGTTCCTGTGCAGCGTGTTCCGGCGCAGCGCGCGCCTCCGCCTCTTGCGCCTCCGCCTCGTGTTCGGTTGGCTCCATCCTTTTTAATTATACGTGGTCAAGATATAACACGAACGACAAAGACGACCCGCGAAGCCGGACGACGTTGCCGTCCAGGCGGTCAGGCGGAAGCGCATGTGCCTCAGGGTAACCGGGCCCCTGAGGGCCATGAAGTGCCCGTCGTCCGAGCCCGTCTCCACAATGGTACCCACTCCGCTCTTCAGCGTGATCTTGGAGAGGATGTTGTCGCCCAGGTTGCCCAGCACTCTGCTGGCGTTGGCCAGCTGGGCGCAGCGCAGGTAGACCTCGTTGTGCGCCATCATCTTCACGAACTCAAAGACCTGCTGCCCGCCGGAGACGAAGCTCGGGCCCAGCATGTGGTCCACGCTGAAGGGCTTGGTGGGAGAGGCGGGCGGCGCGGCGGGGTAGTCCGCCGCGTCGGGAAATTGCTGCCGCAGCTCCAGGTCGTTCAGGATGAGCCTGTTGCCGTCGTAGGCAACGCTCAGGCTGTTGGTGGTCTCGCTGTAGGTGGCGGTGGCAAAGTTGGAGCTGATCCAGGCGGCCAGCCGGGGGCCCGTGTACGCGCCCTCGGGCAACAACGCCCAGTTCAGCGTGCCCAGCGCGGCGTCAACCCAGTAGAGGTAGCGGCCCCGGTCCGTCGAGAGGAAACTGTCGGCCAGGCGGATCTTGTAGACGGCGAGCCGGGCGTCGCTCTGCAAGTGCAGGGACTCCCCCAGGTCGACCTCAAAGTCGCTGTCCGAGCCGGCCACTCTCTTGCGGCTGTCCACGTAGATCGTTGTCATGCCTTTTCTAAGGAAGCCGCCCGTCCGGCGGACGACGGGCGGCTGGACTTCCGTGTGAGTCAGCCATGGCAAAAGCCACGCATTGCCAGCACTCATACGCTTGTCTCAAACGGTTGGCGCCGCCCATGGGTTTGCGCCGCAGTCTCCGGACGCGGCGCGAGCTCTCCGCCACCTATGAATTCACGCGTTCCGTGTGATTCAGTCATTGGCAAAATCCCCGCATTGCCAGCACTCACACGCTTGTCTCGTACGGTTGGCGCCACCCATGGGTTTGCGCCGCAGTCTCCCGACGCGGCACGAGCCCTCCGCCCCCTATGAATTCACGCGTTCCACGCGAGCGAGTCAGCCATGGCAAAATCCGCGCATTGCCAGCACTCATACGCTTGTCTCAAACTGTTGGCGCCGCCCATGGGTTTGCGTCGTTCCGTGCGATTCAGCCATGGCAAAATCCGCGCATCGCCAGCACTCATACGCTTGTCTCAAGCGGTTGGCGCCACCCGTGGGTTTGTGCCGCAGTCTCCGGATTCGGCGTGAGCTTTCCGCCGCCTTCCGTGCGATTGTCCCGTTGCCAGTATGGACAAGGCAAGGTAGCGCTCCGTAGCTGATGTCACGAAACACATGTTGCAAAGCTGACTTCGCAAGTAATCACACGCTGGTCTTAGAGCACGGCTTGCAAGTTTTACCATTTCCCGTATAAAGATTCATCAACAGCCCCCGCATTGCCAGTACTCAAACGATTGCGCCCCGTGCGCTGATCAGCGTGGAGTTCTGGCCCAGGAAGCTGAGCGCCGCTCCCATCGGCGTCTTTTTCAAGTGCAAAACGCTCTTCAAAGCGCTTGTAGAACATTTCATTCCTCGGCTTCAGGTAGTAGACGAAGAGGAAACTGTAGGGTTCCCGCGTCGCCTGCTCATATAACCGGTAGAGCTGCTCCTTCGGCAGCAGGGCGCTGAGCCACGGCGTCCAGCTCGTGCTGGTTGCGCAGCCTCCAGCAGCAGAGGAATTGCTGGTTGACCCGCACGGCTGCGCTGATGAGCCGTAGCTTCTGCGAGCTGACCCAGGTGCTGATCTGCATATGACGACCCCTGATGAACAGCGTGTCCAGGGCGCCGTTGGGTCTGTGGAGCTGAGGCACATCCGCTAGGTCGTCGCAGATTATCAGGACCTGATACAGTTTCTTCATCTCCAACTTCTTTGACGCCTCCGTGATCTTGCGCTGCTGCTGGATGATGCGGCGCAGCGCCGCCTCGGCCCACTCGTCCCAGTACGCTTGCTCCCGTTCAGTATTCACTCCCAGGTCCTGCTCGATGTACTTCTTGACGGGAATCCAGCCGTCGTCGATGTCGATGGACGGACTGAAGATGTAGATCCTTTCGAAGACGCCCCTGCACTGCTCCAGAATCAGGCTGATCAGAGTCACGGTTTTCCCCGATTTGGAAGGTCCGAGGAAAATGCCCGTGCACGGAACCAGGGGCACCACGGGGTCCGAGGGCTGCTTGCTGCTGTATTCTGGCGTGGGGAAAAGCTTGATCTTTCCCATGACGTTCCTTTGCGTTACTTGTCAAATTCGACGCCGGGAAGCCGGGCGGCGAGTCCGTCAGCGCACTGCTACACAGCAGGACGCTCACGGAGTTTTCCGGGCAATCCGGGCGGGTCCGGGAGTGCAGTGCTGTACAGCACTGCGCTCCCAGAGTTTTCCGGATAAACCAAAGGGCTGGTATGCAGCTGAAGTACTTTGGAAGTAAGGCGTGGTTAGCTCCTCACATGGACCGGCTGCTGGGGGACGTCGCCGTGCTTCACTCTCCCTTCTTCGGTTCTGGAAAGCTGGAGTACTACCTCGCCGCCCGGCGCCCGGGCCTGGAGGTGCGCGGCGTCGACGCCTTCGAGCCCGTCGCAAACCTGCACCGCTGCTACTTGAGGCGAGACCCGGTCTTCCTGCGCTCCTTGCTGCGCCTGGTGGGGCGCAGGGTGGACAGGCGCTTCTACTCCGGGCACCTCCTGCCGGGCGCGCTGAGAGGCCGTGCCGGGCGCCGGGCCGCCTGCGCGTACGTCCTGCTGCGCAACAGCTTCTCGGGAAAGTGGGGCTCCTTCGCACAGCAGCGGCCGCTGGCACTGAGCAGCGTGCGGCGTCTGCAGCCACCCTGCAACGTGACCGTGCGGCGCCAGGACGCGCTGGCCTATCTACGCGCTCTGCCCTGCCTGGCGCGCCAGTGCATCTACGCTGACCCTCCTTACATTTTCCCCGGCCGCAGCATGAACTACTACGATACGAGAGGGGGCCACGACCTGGTCTTTCACACGGAGCTGCGAGACGCACTCTTCGCGAGTGGCCTGCCCTTCGTCGTCAGCGTCAACGACGTGCCGGAGGCCCGGGAGCTCTACAGCCGGGCCGACTCCATCACAAGCCTGTGCTCGGGCAAGAACAGTTCCAAGCCCGAGCTGCTCGTAATGCACCGGCGCAATCCTGTTGCCAGCACAGGAATGGGTGAAGCAATCCTGTTGCCACAGCAGGATTGACAATGGCAATCCTGTTGCCACAGCAGGATTGGGTGGAGCAATCCTGTTGCCACAGCAGGATTGGGTGGAGCAATCCTGTTGCCACAGCAGGATTGACGGCTGGGCGTGTAAGTGGTGAAAAAAAACACTCTGGGAGCGATGCTGCGAGGACAGCATCGCTCCCAGACCTTCGGCGCTGGCCCGGTGATGGGTTTTTCGGCAAAATACCGAAGTCGGAATCCCGACCTCGGTGGAAGAATCCCGACCTCGGTGTGGCGCGGGCTTGGCAGGCTGGAGGCTTTGATGCCAGGCAGGTGGCGGTGCGTTCCAGGATGAACCTACGTACGGCAGCCTGACAGGAAAAAAACAGGGGGGCACTTTGGGGTTGAACCACATGCACATGACATGCAAAACCGTGCGAAAAAACGTGAAGCTGTTCCACGTGTCATGCAAAAAACAAGCTGTTCCACGTGTCATGCAAAAAAAACAAGCTGTTCCACATGTCATGCAAAAAACAAGCTGTTCCACATGTTGCAAAAAAACAAGCTGTTCCACATGTCATGCAAAAACCATGCAAAAACCATGCAAAATGCGGCGCGTACGGAGCGCCAACCCGCCGAACCCTCACTCTCCCCGGGTTCCTTGCTATATGTGCTATATGTGCTATATCTCACAAGGCAAGCCCCCTGAACATCCACTCTCCCCGGGTTCCTTGCTATATGTGCTATATGTGCTATATCTCACAAGGCAAGCCACTGAACATCCACTCTCCGGCCCCTTCCTGCTATATGCGCTATATGTGCTATATGGCCCTATATAGCACATATAGTACAGATTTCGCGCGTACAGAATATATAGCACATATAGTACATATAGCAAGGAGCTGGGGGAGAGTGGGGGTTCGGCGGCTTGGCGTGTAAGATATAGCACATATAGCACATATAGCAAGGACCCGGGGGAGAGTGGATGTTCAGCGGCTTGGCGTGCAAGATATAGCACATATAGCACATATAGCAAGGACCCGGGGGAGAGTGGGGGTTCGGCGGCTTGGCGCGGCAGGGTGGCGCACCCGGAGTGCCAAGAACATGTTCATCCGACATGTACTCCGACATGTTGAAGCAATTAAGCGCGCTTTGAATCAAACTTTGGGGGAGTTCAATGCAGGGTTTCTCCAGGGAATCCCTGCATTCCCGGTACCTCTCTGCTCCTAACACTTGTCCGTCCAGCATTTGACCTTGTCCTGCGAAGGATTCGAAGTCTAAAACGCTGCGTGCAGGCGTAAGGCTGCAAAATAGAGACCCCTAGATCCGCAATTTGGCTCAGGCTGCATTTCAAGCGATGTCAACCTTTGCCAAAGGAAACCCCTTTTCCCTTTTTTTTGGGGACCCCTTTTTTTGGGACCCCTTGTTTTCTTTTTTTTTGTTTTTCCTTAGCCCTGCAAAGGTTGGCTCGCTTGAAATGCAACCTGGAGCCAAATTGCAAGCATATCTAGGGGTCTCTATTTTGCAGCCTCACGCCTGCACGCAGCGTTTTAGACTTCGATTCCTTCGCAGGACGAGGTCAAATGCTGGACGGACGAGTGTTAGAAGCCTCTCAGGTAGAATTTCAACCATTTGGGAAACCCCCTCTACAGAGAGAGCCCGGAAGAGTGGATGTTCGGTGGGTTGCCTTGTAAGATACAGCACATATAGCTTTTTTTGTCACACGCGCGCCTTGGGGCATTAAGCCATCGGTCACGAGAACGACTAAACAATCATCGAGAGTGAGACGGGTGAGACCGAGAGGGACAAGTGCTGGTGAAATGAGCAAAACAAAGAAAAGAAACCGAAGACACAACGCGACAAACCGCCAAACAACACAACGAGGCACCAAACGCAAAACCATTCCCCAGCCGAGCAAAACGGAAAGAGACGAGCCAACGCGGCAGTTAAAAGTGATCGTGAAACATAGTTCCAAAAGACACTGACTACACCGAGGAGCTAGGCCTGTGAAGCATGAGCACGTTAAAAAGGAACATGCGCGCTCCAAACCGCAGGGGGCACATTTGCGCATCGTTTACCCCCACACGTGGCCACACGGTCGGAGCAAAGAGCGCATTGTTCCAGAAGTTAGGCAAAGCAACACACGGAAGAAGAAGGCAAAAGGGGCCAAGCAAGGGCCAGCAAAAGGCGAGCATGCAATAATTAATTTGTGCACAGGCATCACCCGGAGCACAAAGGCAAAAAGAGGACGTGCAACGAATTACCCTCACACTAACATCGAGCGGAGTTGATATGGCCAGGCAGATGTGACGGGCGTCACAGGCCTGGCCATCCAGCATTGCACACAAGACAAGGGGTGAGCGTGCAATGCACCATCAAGTTTGCCAGTCGCAGAGCGATAGCAATATTCAAGCGAGATTACCAAGTGGTGTGTTAGGGTTTAGGGTGCGCTGATCTGCATGCCTTACCAGATTGCGGCACGACCAGATTGGCCAAGTGCGGAGGCACAGAACAATGCACCAGGCAACAATGCGTGTGTGCAGTGCCGCTGGCACCAAGGACGGCAGGGAGAACCACGAAATTGGGGCAGTGCCCAATACACTTGGAAACTCCCGCCT
This sequence comes from Effrenium voratum, assembly GCA_963377175.1. Classification (NCBI taxonomy): domain Eukaryota; class Dinophyceae; order Suessiales; family Symbiodiniaceae; genus Effrenium; species Effrenium voratum. Next base: position 90,071 of record CAUJNA010001157.1, read on the forward strand.
CATGCATCGCAAGGAAATGCCCCAAAGTGACGACAATATTCGTCATGAAAGGTGTCGCCTGGTAACCAAACAAACGAGCGGCCAAGAGGCCGAGCGACAACAGGGGGAGAGCCCAATAACTACTACGCTCATGAAGGAAAAGAGGGCACCTCCCTCTGCATCCTGCTGCGAGATAGGTTACCGGAAGAAACGCACGCACACTCTGCCCTGCAGAGCGAGCAATAGGCAGCGAGATTACCAAGTGGTGTGTTAGGGTTTGGGGTGCGCTTCAATGCATGTCTTACCAGGTTATGGCACTGCAGGTGGGCCAAGTGTAGTAGCACAGAACCATTCACCAACCACAGTGCGAGCGTGCAGTGCCGCTGGCACCAAGAACGGTTGGGAGAACCACGAGATTGGGCAGTGCCCAATACACTTGGAAGCTCCCACCTCAGGCCACAAAGGAAATGCACCAAAGTGACGACAAAATTCGTCATGGAAGGTGTCGCCTGGCAACCAAACAAATGAGCGGCCAAAAGGCCAAGAAGAAACGCGTGCACACTCTGTCATGCAGAGCGAGCAATAGGCAGCGGGAGTACTGAGTAGGGTATTAGGATTTAGGGTACACACTTCTATGCATGTCCCACCGGACTGTGGCACCGCAGGGTGGGCCAAGTGTGGAAGTCCCAAACAATTTACCAGGCAATAATGCGAGTGTGCAGTGCCGCACGAGCTGCCTAGGCAGATCGGTGGGCGATGAGCGGGGAGATGGCGACCAAATCCGTGCGTCCCATTAATGGAGGTGCAACGTGCTGCGGACTGTGTTGGTGAGCGCATTGAAAGCACTAAGCGATGGCGCGTCCAAGAAATCGTCCACACTCCTGGAAGTTTTAGTTCCCTTGCTGCGGAGCTCCTGCAGTGTCATGCCCGAGGCCTGAACTTGAAAGGCATCAACAGACGGAAGTATCATCTCCGCGGTGTCAACATCAAGCACGGGCGGGGTTGCAAGCACGGCAGACCTCCAACGGTGGGAAGATACATGTGCCCTACGCGCAAAGTCCGCAAAGGACTGGCCTGCGGCTGGGAACGGGATCCACATATCCGTCCGGATGACACTCGGTTCGAGGGCCCCCACCAGGCCGCAGTAGTCTTGACAGTCAAAGGGGAGGGCCTGCCGACTTCTGAGCTGTTGCAGAAGAAGGTGGCGGTGGGGCTCCACGTCCTGGAAGATAGGCGGTGTGTAACCCGCTTTCAGTCCGCCTGCCATGACAAACCGCATGCCCCTGGAGGCCTGGATCGTACCTTTGAGCGCCACTCCGCCTCCACTGGCCGAGGCAGCGGTATCGGCATCACAAAGATACGCCATAGCTGCGACTGGGGTATGAACTTTCAGCCTATGCAGTGGCCAATCGCCTGGGCCGGAGCGTCCAAACCATTGTGCTACCTGTTCCCCCGTGGCGAGGGACTCAGTACCTGTCTCCAGCTCCTCAAGGGTGTCATGCATTTGCAGGAGCTGAGCGTGCTGCCTGGTAGCTATGGTGAGAGCCGCGTTCCAGAATTGCGGCTGGGCCAAGCGGTCTAGCATAAGCTGCCGGACACGAGGATGCGCATCCTCCCTGCCTAGCGGCTCGAAGACGGAGGCGAGAGCGGTGGCCAAACACAGGAGCCATGAGCGCAGGAAGCGCAGTTTTTCCTCACTTCCCAAGGCAGGGGCGTCCGAACTCAGCCTGCGGAGGGCAAGCGTGTTGCGCACAGCATGCAGCCCTGCCTTGGTGGCCGGATCAGTGCTGAACAGGACGTCACCCCACGGATAGCTAGTGGGGAGCAGCGTGAAATGGCTCAAGTCATGCAGGGAGAGGACTTCCTTAGCAGCGGCCATATCGGGGACCAGCGCGAGAGCAGCAACTGCCTCGTCTAGGCTCTCCCCGGCTCCGGAGCAAAGGCGGACACAAAGCCGAGCCGAGCCGCGGTCCGTGGCGGGTAGGCACTCATGGAATTCCGGCGCAGAGCTGGCGACACTGATGCGATCGGCTTCCTCCAGGAGCGGTTCGGCCTCGATATCGGGCTCAATGCCCTCTGCTTCATTATCCGTATCAACTTCGATCAACGACACATTCCTGCGGTGCAGGGCATTCAAGGCTTCATTGATCTCATCATTCGAGCGGGGCGCCGTCGTCAACCTGCATGGCCTCCTGCCCAGCATTCTCGCCCTGGGGTACCCAGTGGGTCCCACCAGGACGAGAGGCCGAGGCGGTGCGTCATCCGACATGCTCGTGGCCTCAGTGGCCGAAGTCTCCCCACCTTGTCCAGCCTCCTGTGAGGCCTCCACGGCAGCAGTAAGGTATTCAAGGGCATCTTGCAGTTCCTCCTTAGTGTGCACAGTCACGCGAGGCACATCGTCGGGCGCGGCCTTGGAGCCCTGCACGATTGTGTCCGTGACATCCTTACCGGTGAAGGCATCATACACGGCAGAAATGCAGGAGGGGTGGATGCCCTGCACGTCCTGGCCATCAGTGAGGGTGAAGGCAGCCCCGGAGGTGAGCACAGTCTCACCACCCGCAATGTATAGCGCCACCCCTGCATGAAGGCACTTCACAAGGTCGACTGCGATGGCGTATGGCCGATGGCCCCGGGCCTCCACAAAGCCCTGTGTATTAAGCGGGTAGGTGGTCAAGTGGATGTGAGTACGCTTGCCACCCATCAAGGCGCCAGGAAGCAGCCCCATCGCAAGGATGGACTCGGCGCTGACCCAAGTCGTGCAATGGAGTGCTATACTACGCCGGATGGCCTCATCATGCCGCATCAAGGGGAGATGGCGGGTAGGGTCGAGGACGGCTGTGTGGCCCGCGATGGCCCGAATGCACAACCCGCGAGTGGGCGAATGCTTGACTTCGAAGCGTGCCTTGCTGTGCGTGCTGACGAAGTCAGCGACGGCAGCTAGCGCATCAGCGGTGACCGACAGGCCTTCACGGACAAGGTTCCGCAGGGCGCATCAGATGTGTGCGGCTAGCGATGCTTTCCAGCAGGACCACAGAGACGTCTGGCCACTGTGCCCGCACTGCCGAAGGCAAACCCTCAATATCACTGACCGTAATGAGGGGCTTGCGAGGATGTGCGAGTGATTGCTGCCCCTGTTCGATTGTGGGCCATGCACCGTGGGCCTCACCTGCTACAGGGCCCCCAGACACTGGCGCAGGGTCCCACACGGAGGCAGCACGGTCGGTTGAGGAGGGAAGGCGAGGCCTCCATTCGACTCCTGGGCCGCCGGTGGCAGGTGTTGGGGACTGACCCCGTGGCCGCTTGGCGGGAGCAGGCGGGAGCGGGGTCGGACGCCTCTTGGGCGCCAGCCCAGGGCGCGGCCTGGCTATGCACTTCGGATCCCTTGAAAGGCAGGCCAAACTGGGCCAGGGCGCTCCTTCACAGAGGTCATCCCCATGCGCCAGGGCCGTGGCCGCCCCGAAAAACACGAGACCAGAAACCGGCCAGAGAGAAGCGTCACCACATTGCACTGCCTCAGTAGTCTCCCATGCAGAACCTACAGGGAAGGCACCCATGGGGCCGTGCAGCACGAGTTGGTCGTCAAGCATCGTGAAGGACAGGACCACATCGCCTCCGATTTCCTGATAGCAGAACACAGAAAGGTCACGGCTAGTTTTCGGGCCGAGCCCATCCAAGCGGAGCGCGAGCAGGAGGGGTTCCTCAGTGTCCCGCATTTTCAGGGAGAGCGCCAGGGGCAGCTCCTTCCACGGGGCCGCATGGCCGATGTGATGGGCACCGTGCCAAGAACCTCATCCAGATCCGCAAGGCCAGAGCACATACCAAACAATGTAGCAACGGGCTCCGCAGATTTCTGGAGGCTGGCCATGTCCAATCGACCAAAAAGGCGCGCGCTCGCTGTTTGCAGCATGCCTAGCGGTCCGGTGGCACTCGGCGGAGCAAGGACCACAGTAAGCGCTTTGGCCCTGGTCAGCGACACGTTGAAGCGCGCCTCCGCTTCACTGCCATAATGGAGAAAACGAGAATCTTTGCCTATTATGACTACGGAGACCGTGCCGGTCATGCCGGTGGCCTTGACCGTGTTCGTACATTCGAGGTACTGACTAAAGAGTGTGGGCCTAGACAGCCTGTAATATCGGACCTTAGCCGGGGTGATCTGCTGCAGGTAAGCAAGGCGTTCATCGTGCGTCAAGCGTTGAAGCTGCTGCAAGCAACTCTGAAAGCGCGCGTCAATAGCCTTGGAAGTGGCACGTGCCTTTTCCTTGGCATCATGAGCCTCGACCAGGAGGGGAGTGCACGCCATAAGCAAATGGACCAAGAGCACATCCTGGAGCAGGTCCGGCCACGCTTCATCGACCTGACCGCCGATAAAATGACGGCACACCGAATCGTGCGTGTCATTATGCGGGGTCATGAGAAGAAGCTTGGGTGTTTCATGCCCGCGCCGAAAGGAGCCGTGGAACGAGGCCAAAAGGACGTCTACAACATGTTCAACGGCCTGCAAGGACTCTGCCGCAAGCCCCAGGGCGACATCACGACCTTGCAAGTACAGCAGCTTAGGTTGCCATTCAACGGAGCGGAGGCCGGAAACTCCAGTAGTTATGCCATTGAGCATGACATTCCTGGTGGCTATGACTTCAGCAGCTTGCTCGACACACCTGCCGATAATGACTCGACCGTCATCATCCATGCGCACCAGATGGGGGTACCAAACAGCCACACTCATGAAGTAGGCGGTAGGCGAAACCCGCATACTACTGGGCAGCACAAGATTGAGCCCGGGAGATCCTTCACTAGAAAGACCATTGGCGCTGCGGACGGTGGCTGCCGCAGTGGGCAGACCACGACCAGCAGCAGCAAGGTACTCCATGCCTAGGACGGCAGGGAGCGTTTCCTGTGAACGCTCGCCAGTGATTTGTGCCGCCGCCAGCACCAGGAAGTCCTGTGGGACGCTCCAATCCGAAAGCCCATGAAGGGCAACCTTCTTTTGGCCTAATCGTCGCAGAACCTCTTCTCGGATGGGGTCGTTGCCCGAGGCACCCCGAGTTTGCCGATCATCACCAATGTGGACTGTCAGGGCTGTGCAGTGCACTGCACCATGAACAGCCACATAGGCGGCCTGACCCGCCTGCTGGGACTCATCCACAAACATAAGATGGATAGCCTGAAGAAACGAGGCCAAGGGGCCACGGCGTCCTATTTCGTGGAGAAGGGAGCCGAGAGTAATGGCCACACAGCAGGGCTCATTGTCCCTGAGGAATTGAGAGCGAGTCTCATAGGCGACATCAAGGTCAGTGGCTTGGTCATGGTCCCGCCCAAGCAAGCGCGGAAACTGACACAGGACCTCCGCCGGGGCATCTGCGAGCAGGGACTGCACATTTCGCGAGAATTCCTGCAAGGGCAAGTTGGGCTCAGCCACAAACAGTGCTTTGAGGCCCAGCATTCGAGTGAGCAGAATGAGGGCCGCACTGGCACAGTAAGTCTTACCGGTGCCAAAGAGTCCCTGGATGCCAAAGGCGACGCGCTGGGAAGAAAGGGCATGGAACACGCCAAGCAGGACGCTCATGAAGTGCCCATCGGGACCGGTGCTCAAGCGAAGCACATTGAAGAGGAAGGTGGGGCCACACTCCCGAAGGCGACGCCCACCCTCCGCATGTTCTCCCTGCCAAGAGCCGGCCAGTCGCTCCGTATGGATCACCAAGGTCTCCCATGCGGCTGAGGTGAGCTCGGACCGTACCAAGTGATCAAAGCTGACCCACCTCGTGCCATCAGGCGCCCGGAGGCTGCAGGCAAGCAAGTTGAAGGCCTGTTCCAGGTCACGAGCAAACCCAACATATTCGACGCGAGGAGGCAGATAGCTTCGCGGGGCGTCCCCAGAGGCCACCCCAAGGATAGAGGGAATGCGATCCGAGTGTACACCAAGCACATGGTGCCACATGCTCACGCCATGCTTAGGGGGTTTGACGGAGCTGAAGTCCGGAACGAAAGTGAAGCCCTCTTCACCCACGAGCTCGGCATGGCTAATGAGGGGTTCCCGGTAATCACGTTGTTCATGAGAGACCACCACTTGCATGTTTCGCACATAAGCCTGCTTCGGGGCAGCCAAATCCTGGGGGAAGGAAGTCCTGATTTCGAATGCGAACCCTTTGATGTACTTCACACTGCCGCCAAGTGAATCCGGCAGCATGACTGCCAACGAGACCTCGGAGCCATCAGGGAGCTGGCAGTCGGTACGACTGCCATGGCCGTTGAAGTACTGGCACCACGGCATTTTCTTAACAAAGTGGACCGAATAAATATCCACCCCAGGATGCAGGCGATTGTACAAGCGGCTCCAGGCTGGAATTGCATCACGCCGAGAGAAGGAGCGCCACTGGGCCGGGGGGTTCCGGAAGGTGCGCAGGGCGGAGACACTGGCCAGGGCCTGGTACCACATAAAATCAAGCGCTTGGGCCACTGGCAGTTGCATCAACCGATCATGAACATATTTAGCGGCAGCCCGGTCAAGGGCAGTGGCCCGGTAGGCCGGCAGGTCCATGAGGCCATGCAGGGAGCGCGACACCCATGCGTCCGCTGCGTCATTAGGGTCAGCCTTGAGCTCCATGAGGAGACTACTCTCCCCGGCGGCGGCGGCAAGCCAGGCAGCGTCAGAAATCATGCGTGGGATTTGTGGTCGGTCAGTGACACGAACCAACTCCTGAGGTTCCTGACAGGCAAGGGCGAGCGCACTGTGCTGCAGGTAGTCCGCGGACCTGGGGTCAAAGCCCGCCCACTGGTAGTAAAGGTCATCCGATTTAGCGAAGGCGGAATGCAGCGATGGTCCAGCGCCATCTAGTATCAAGGTGGCTATGGTTGTGGCCATTTACGCCGAAGATGCGACGGTCATCGTGCACAGCAAGGACACCGATGCCTTCGGCATTGAGGGCCGCACGGACACCACTTTCCCCTACGCTACTCCACGGACACGACGTGTCTGTGGTCACCTGGACAATCTTGACACTCCCAAGCGCATAGTCACCGGCCGACTGGGCGAGGCCTCTCAAGCAGGGAGGCGGCATAGAAACACCACCAATGCGCACGTGGAGGCGGGAATCCGGACCTAGCAAATGGCGCCACACAATGGCAGCAACAGTACACAAGTAGGACCCAGCCGAGAAGCCACGAAGCAAGGCACCACGTTCGGAAACAAGGCAAGCCACCATGGCGCAGCCCACGAGGAAGGAAGTGGACGGCTGAAACCTGCTGCACGCAAAGTGCTGGGCGTATCGCGCGAAGTCCCCATATCTATGGGACGCACGTGCATCAGCGACATTCCACTGACGATGGCCGCGAAAGATGTGGGGCCAAGCGTTGCGACATGGCAAGCGTGAGCAGGACCTTGGTAGCACGCAGGCAGGCAATGTGATCACACTGAAACCCTTGCTCGGCACGCCAGTCCACGGGCTGGGAAGTGGGCCCATACACACTGCCTCCGGGACCACTGCACAAGAAGGTGATGTCAGCCTTGGCAGAGGCCGATGCCTGCCCTACCGCCCCAAAGTCAACCGTGAGGCGCGTGGCCGGAGTGGCTTTCGGGCGTCTCAGGGCAAGGCCTGCAATGGCAGGCATAGAAACCTGCAGCAAGGCATCCTGGAGGTCCGATGCATGCGCTGCGATGGTCTGCAAGGCAGACCCTACACTTGGCTGGGGTTCCTGAGAGGACCCACCAGCTACCACAAGCGACAATCCCCACGTGGGTGAGAGGATGGGCTCGCATGCTTTAAGGCCCTCTGGCACCGGAAAGTGCTCCAGCGTCAACCCTGGCAGGCCGCCACCCAACGGGACCCGAAAACTGGAATGCGGGCCCGTTTGCAAGCGCCGCCGCAGATACCAAAAGGGGACCCTCTCAGTGACCGACGAACAGAGCGCCAGCCCAACAACGAGTGGGTACCAGGCTCCGAGGTCCGGCGCATCCCTAGTGTGCAGCGCCTGAACAAAGAGCGGCGGCATCCCCTTATTTCCAAAGGAGATGGTGTGCTCAAGAGTAGCTACATCACAGACGGTGGTCCCCCAGCCTGGGAAGGAGAGCACCCGGAGCGGCGCCAACACTTCCAGGAGTTGCAAGACAACCTCCGGGTGGCCTGCGTGTCCCGCACCAGTCGCGACATATGAGAGCGACCGGGACGGCTCGCGCACCTCAAAGCAGGATGCGGTGGCGGCCGTAGCAAGCAAACTGGCGAGGCATGCCACCTCCAGGGAACTTTCCGGACGCATCCGGCAAATGGCGTGTGCAAGCTGGCCATCAAGGCACGAGAATCCTGCGGGGTATCTGACACAGCATTATCCCCAGGGTCCCCAACACTGACAATCGCCTCAGCCCAAAAGGGGTCAGGGTCCTGGCCCGTGAACAGGATCATACCCGGGAACACATCTGCGGCACCGGCACCCCCAAGGACTGCAAGGTGGATATGATCTGCCAGAGATCTGCCAAATTTGGGAAGAGGCCAGGCATGACACGCTCAGTGACCGCAAGAATATGCGAGCTGGGTAAAAAGCATCGGGCACATTCCATGACCTGTGGCAAGACCTGCGAGGCACAGGGATAGACCCCTTCATACACAGCACACACTGGCACAAAAAGGACCAAGGGTGGCGGCGAGCCGGCGGAGCAGGTATGCCCCACAGAAAGCCAACGCGAGCTAGCGGCTTGGTGTTGAAAGTTGTGTCCCACAACTACAATCACCTCAGTCCACGCCTGGTCCACATAGTGAAAAAGGTCCTCATTTGGCCAAGCCCCCTCCACAACACGCTCACGTGCCCTCTGCAGGGCATCCTCGAGCGAAGTCGAGGCAACTGCGGTGGGGACGTATGCATCAGTGCAGAGCGTGAGGCTGGCTGTCATTGCATCAACACCATGCTGACAGAGGGAGAGGGCACAGGACGAAATGGGTCTGGGTGCGGAGCAGACGAGGCCGCCGCCAACACACTGGAGCCAGGGACAGCAGCAGGCACACTCAAGTTAGGGGCAGGGGGTGTTGGAGCCGCAACTCTACGTTCGAGCAAGTCGGCCCCAGATAGCGGGGTCACTGTACGGGTGGGCGCAACCTGGGCAGGAGGGGCCGCCGGGCTGGCAGTACCAGCACCGTAGCTCCCTCCACCCGCAGCCTGCGGTGGCAAGTGGCGGCTTCAATGAGTTGGGTAATTTCATCTGGCGCAAGCGCACACTGCGGAGCCAGAGCAGCATCAGATCCCAGGGGCTTCTAGTGCGCTGGCCAGGGATTTACGGTTAGCATCTGTTACTATCAAGGAAGCCAAGCCTGCAATGGGAAAGCAGTCTGTTGCCGCAACCTGTCCTGCCTGACTTGCCGAAAAGCAGTAGCTCTCATGTAGGCGTCCATGAAGTTTGCCCCTAGGCATACCACTCGCTCGGCCTCGTACCACACCACGTTGCTTTGCAGCGAATCAATCTCCTGAAACTCTCTCTATACACAAAGATTCCCAACTGCCACAATATTGTAGCTACGGACCCAGCAGAGCTCGTCCGCTCAGGAAACGACCTTGTCCTGCGAAGAATTTCAAGTCCAGAATTGCTCCTGCAGCCACGGCGCTGCAACGTAACGCACCCTCGATTTGCTTGCAATTTGCCTTGTAGCCTCACTTCTGCACGGCGAGCTTTTTTTTGCAGGCGGTGTGTGGAAGTGAGGCTGCGTGAATTCCTGCGCAAGCTTTGCTGGGTCCGTAACTGCAATATTGTTGGAGTAGGCAACCCTTGTGCATATCCCTTCCTCTGCCGGGTCCTGGATTTGAAAATCTAAATGCTTCCATCTCTGGTCAGTCTCCGCGTGCTCTCTGGGCCGGACCTTGGATTTTTTTTATCTAAAAATCTAAATGCTTCCATCCCTGGCAGGCAGTCTTCCGCGTGCTTTCCGTGCTCCGGGGTCGGGCCGGCTTTCCGGTTAAGTCTCGCTTGCCTCTGCTGCCGCCGCAATCTCGTCACAGAGCGCCGCTGGAATGCTGTACAGCAGCTCACGGGACTGCCTGCGAACGTTCTCGTAGCGCTGGCCGATTTTCCGGGGACCCCTTTGTGCGGCGCGTGCGTGCCTGCCGTTCTCCCCGGCCTCGCAGCGGTTGCCGGGCCCGCAGAGTCCGCAGCTGGGCGCCCAGCGCATGTTCGTCCAGAAGCGTGTCTGCTTCTTAAGGGGTGTACCGTACAAGCAGTATGTGGCGTCGACGAATCCGAGGCGCTGCATAAAGGGCCTTGTCTTGAGCAGTCCCGTCTGCGGGTTCTCGATGGCCCAGAGTCGCGGCGCGAGGTAGGCGATGATCTCGATGGCCCGAAGCACCAGCGCATCCCTCTCGTGGAGCCTGCGGGGCCTTGTGGTGAGCGCCTGGGAGTATTCGGTGCAAACGGGTGACGCCCACACAAAGTCGAAGCGCCCGGGCGGGAAGGCGGCGCGGTAGTCCCAGCGCAGAATGTCGCAGCAGATGGTGGGTGTGAAGTTGGGCAGGATGTCCAAGCTGACCACCTCCCAGCCCCTGGCCTCGAAGGCCCTTCCAATTGATCCGGTGCCCTTGAAGAGCTCCAGCAACGCGGGCATATTTCGTTGAAGCGTCCTGCGCACCTCCCCGTCCCCGCAGCGGTCCCTCCACACTGGACGAAGGCGTCGGCGAAAACATATGTAAACATGTTTGAAGGACCTGTCACCGGCAATATCCCGGAGGTCCTGGACAACGGAGAGGTAACTGACGGCACACGTCACCGCAGGGCAGCTGGCCCTTGCTCTGACGCCCTACGCACAAGTGGCAGACCTAGCCGTGAACACGGCAGCCTCCGGCAACAACGCAGCCGCCATCCAGTCGCTGGACGACCGGGTCACCGCAGAGCTGGCGTCAAAGCTGGACAGCAGCGCGCTGGCGCCGGCAATTGCGCCCCTGGCCACGGCGGCGGCCCTGGCCACCACGGACGGTCAGGTGGCCGCGCACGGAAGCAGCATCGCCGCGCTGCAGAGCTCGCTGACCACGGGCCTCTCCAACAAGGCAGACCAGTCGGCCTTCGACGTGCTGGAGGGCGTGGTGGCGACGAAGAGCACCCCGGACAGCGTGGACCTGAAGCTGTCCAACTACAGCACCACGGCGGCCATGAACGGTTCCATCGCCTCGGCCAACTACGCCACGCTGGCCACGGTGGCCGCCAACTACGGTCTCAAGACGGTGGTGGACCAGCACTCCCTAGACATAGCGGCGAGGATCACGCCGCTGGAGGTCGACACCAAGGTGGCCAACGCTCTCCTGGGAGCCGTCACCGCCGCAGCGCTGGCCTCCGAGCTCGCGAGCCGAGACGCCTCCATCTCGGGCCTGCAGGCCTCCAAGGCGGACGCCAGCGCGCTGTCCGCGTACGCCCCGCTGTCGGCCGTCGACACTTCCTCGGAGGTGGACTCTAAGATAGCGGCGGCCCTCCTGGGCGCAGTCACCACGGCAGCCCTGGACGCCGCCCTCCTCGGCAAGGCGGACGCCAGCGCGCTGGCCGCCCTGCTCTCCACGATGGACGGGCTGGACACGCCACTGGAGGTGGACACCAAGATAGCAAATGCCCTGCTGGGTCTCGCCACCGAGGCCTTCGTCGCAGCGCAGCTTGCTAGCCGTGACGCCTGCATCACGGCGCTCCAGGGGGCCAAGGCCGACGCGACGCTGCTGGCCTCGTACGCCACGAACGCCGCGCTCTCAGCCAGCGAGACCACGCTCCAGAGCGCCCTTGACGCAATCCTCGCGGAGCTCGCCGCCCTGCAGCTTTCCGGCAGCGGCGGAGTTGTTAACGCACCGGCCTGGGCGGGGTTCACAACTTGGGAGCTCGTTCGCGGAAGCAACGTCGTTCGCAACCTGCATCTGGAGGCTCCTCTCTCTGCTGCGCTGGCCAACGGCGAGGACACGCTGAGCATCACGGCCGACTGCTACTCCGTCGCAGCGGCGGACGCGGCCCTCGCGGCTGCGCTGCTGGCCTACTACAACTCCTCACAAGTGGACGCCCTGTTGGGAGACTACCGCACGGCAAGCGCGCAGGACGCGGAGACGACCGGTGCCATTTCGGCCGCGCTGCTGGCCTACTACGCCTCGGCGCAAGTGGACGCGCTGTTGGGAGACTACCGCACGGCAAGCGCGCAGGACACGCAAACGCAGGCCGCCATCGCAGGCGCGCTGCTGGCCTACCGGACGGGCCCGGACCAGGATGTTTTCACAACCAACCAAATCACCTCCGCGCTGGTGGCGTACCGCTCGGCCGCCGACCAGGACACGGCAACGGCCTCAAGCATCGCCGCCGCCCTGCTCAGCTACTACACCAACACGCAGGTGGACGGTTTGTTGGCCAACAAACTCGGAGTCACGGAGGCGGCCTCGGCGCTGCAAATAGCAGTGCGCTTTCCGGACGACGGAGGGGCCGACGAGGTGGTGGCCGCCATAGGAGAGCAGATCCGGGCCCCCACGGACGTCTCACTGTCAAACTGGACGGTTCGCCCCAGCAGCGGCTGCAGCGTGGTCCTGGCCACGCACACCGCGGGAGTGAGCGTGGACGGCTACACCCTGACCCTGGCAGCGAACCCGTGGAACATTGCGCGCACCTACAACCTGACGCCCGGCCGAGAGCTCCTCTTCGCCTGCCGGTACCGGCTCGGCACGGCCTCCAACTTCGTGGTGTACATGTCCGAGGCCGACAACGTCTACGACCCCTGGTACGGCAGCTTCGTGGGTGACCAGGGCGCCTGGAGCACGGCCAAGATGTACTTCACCGTGCCTCCGAACGGAGTTGCGAAGCTGCACTTTGGGGCGCACTTCCAGGCGCCGGGCCTGCCCAACCAGACGGCAGGAACGGTGGACGTCTACGGCCTCCAGATCCTGGACGCAACCCTGGAGACCGGCAACACGGAGGAGGACGCGGCGGCCTCGGCGCTGCTGCTGAAGCACGAGTTCCCGACGGAGGGGCCGACGACGTCACGCTGGCCACCCTGGGCGAGGTGCTGCTGGAGCCCACGCTCACCACGCTAGGAAATTTCCTGGTGCGCTCCAACAGCCAGAGCTCCGTGGCCTCGGCCAGCTTCGCGGTGGGAGGCTTCCAGCTGGAGGGCTACGCCATGACCCTGAGCGCCTTCGCCTGGAACATTGTGCGCACCTGCACGCTGACGCCGGGGAGACGCTACTCCTTCGGCTGCCGGTACAGGCTGGGCACGGCCTCCAACTTGGTGATGTACGTCAGCGCGGCCGACAACGACTACGTGGGCGTCACCGGCACCTTCCTCGGCACGGCCGCGCAGGGTGTCTGGAGCACGGCGCGCCTGGACTTCTCGGTGCCGCCGGGCGGAGTCGCAAAGCTGCACGTCGGAGCCTTCGGCGGCTCTATCCCCGGGCTGGTGCAGCAGTCGGCGGGCACGCTGGACCTGTACAGCATGCAGATCAGGGCCAGCGCCTTCGAGGGAGACTCGGTCTCCGTGACGGACCTGCTGGCCAACTCGCTGGCCCTCACGGGCTCGGCCACTCTGGACGGACTCACTGCGCAGGGCAACGTGGGCTGCGAGCAGCTGCTGTGCAACGACGTGAACTGCACGGACGTGTTCACAACGGGCGTGGACGCCTCGGGCGCAGTCTCCTGCGCAGCGCTCACAGCCACCGGCACCGTCGCCGGAGCCACGCTGACGTCCACCGGCGCCGTGTCGGGCAGCTCGCTGAGCATCAGCGGGGCGGCCAGCGTGGGCCTGCTGAGCTCGGCCACCGGAATCACCGGCAGCACTCTCACCATCAACAGCACGGCCAACGCTGGGAACTTCACCACGGTGGGCGACGTGTCCACGGGCACGCTGACGGCCTCAGGCGCAGCAACCGCAGCGAGCTTCGCAGCCACCGGGGCGGTCACGGGCGCCACGCTGACGATCACCGGGGCGGCCTCCGCGGGCCCGCTGGACTGCGAGAGCCTGGACTGCACCTTCACAGCCACGAGCGGCGGAGTGTCGACGGGCAGCGTGGTCTGCGGCGACGTGACGAGCGAAGAACTGGGCGGGCTGGAGCAAGCTGCAAGTGTCCAACAACAGCGCGGCCTCCAACAGCGGCCCGGAGCTGCGGTTGCTGGGCAACCAGAGCGCGCGGGTCTTCCTGGAGCGAGACGGCGGGGCGCACCAGTGCGAGCTCATCATGATCAACGACGAGGCGCTGGTGCAGACGAAGAGCCTCTCGACGCAGCTGTCCTTGACCACGAACCAGAGGAACCCCGGCTGCCTGGTGATCGCAGGCAACACGGGCAACACGAGCTTCACGAATTTGTCGGACAGCAGGGTGAAGACGGAGATGGCCGAGGCCGACGTGGCAGAGCTGCTGCAGCTGTTCGACTCCGTGGAGGCCATGCAGTACAAGCGCCCGGACATGAACGAGGACCTGAGGCTGGGCTTCGCGTCAAACGACTTCGCAGGAACGAAGTGGAAGAACCTGACGGGCACCGCGAGGTGGAGCGACGGCACGGAGATGGTCACCCTCGACTACTCTCACCTCACCAGCGTGCTCTGGGGGGTGTGCAAGGGCTTCCAGGCCCGGCTGGACGAGTTGGAAGCCTGGCAGGCCCAGCGGGGGCCGAAGAACAAGTAAACATGGGGGCGCTGAGGGACCTGGCCGACGACTTCAACGTGCGGGACCCGCGGAAGCTGTACCAACTTGCGAGGCAGCGCGACCTCGACGTGACGCAGGCCATGGCCTTCGAGGCACTGAAGGCCGACGTGGGCCGGCAGGTGCAGGCGCCCCGGCCGCGCGCGCTGGGCAGGGGCCGAACGACCGGCTGCAGGCCGACCTCATCGACTTCAGCCAGAACACGCGGGGGAAGACGAAGTATGGCCTGGTGGTGATGGACGTCTTCACCCGGGAGGCTGGTGTGGAACCTCTGCAGAACAAGAACGCCGAGACGGTCGGCCGGGCCACCAAGCGTGCCACGCAGGAGCTGACGGGGGACGACAAGAACTTCGTGGTCACGACCGACCTGGGCAACGAGTTCGCCACGCTGGACCGGGAGCTGCCCGCGGAAGCCGTGCACCGACCGAAGCGCCCGGAGGACCGCAACGCCACGGCCGTGGTGGACCGGGGAATCCAGACGCTGAAGAAGGACCTGGCCACGCGCGTGGCCCGCAAGGGCGGCCAGTGGAGCGACCACTTTCAGCAGACCGCTTCGGCCCACAACGCGCGGCCCCACGAGACGGTGCATGGCGCCCCGGAAGACGTGGAGAAGCAGCCGGCCACAGAGTTCAGGGTCCTCCAAGACAACGCCGACAGGTTCCAGCACAACAAGGACTTGACGAACCGCCGCATCAAGGCAGTGAAGGACGCGGGCGCTTTCCGAGCACCGACGAACGCGGCGAGGAGCTTCAACCCTCAGTACGGCGACGTGCAGCAGCTGCGGGCCGTGGACTCCATGACCGTCCGGAGCACCGAGGGCCGG
>CAUJNA010001158.1:0-5000 GCA_963377175.1 Effrenium voratum
TGTGTGTGTGTGTGTGTGTGTGTGTGTGTGTGTGTGTGTGTGTGGTGTGTGTGTTGTGTGTGTGTGTGTGTGTGTGTGTGTGTGTGTGTGTGTGTGTGTGTGTGTGTGTGTGTGTGTGTGTGTGTGTGTGTGTGTTGTGTGTGTGTGTGTTGTGTGTGTGTGTGGTGTGTGTGGTGTGGTGTGTGTGTGTGTGTGTGTGTGTGTGTGTGTGTGTGTGTGTGTGTGTGTGTGTGTGTGTGTGTGTGTGTGTGTGTGTGTGTGTGTGTGTGTGTGTGTGTGTTTGTGTGTTTGTGCGTGTGTGTGTGTGTGTTCGTGTGTGTGTGTGTGCTCAACCTGATTTCAAAGGTTCCACATCAACCTTTCAGCTAGCAAGTTGGCGTTTAGCTTCGGCCTGTGAAAGGTCCCTTCTAGCAGTGGCAGATCTGTTTAATTCTTTCTGTTTGATCATTGCTCACATAGCGGTCTGCACGGGAGACTTCATTTCAAAGGTGCCGCATCAACTTTTCAGACGGCAAGTTGGCGTTTGGAGTTTAAAGATTCAAGGACGTTGGGCCTGCCAAGGCCTTGCTAAGGAGGAATACCGCGCGTATTGCTCATGACCTTCGGCTTGTGAAAGGGCCCTGTATTTGGGCAGTGACGGATCTCTTTGAGGCATTCCGTTTGCTCGTCGCTCAGATAGCTTTCAGCAGGGGGCAGGAGCGCTATGGCAAGTCTCCTGCCAACGACACTTGCCATATGCGGTGAAACTGGGACTGATCATCCCAGCGTAGGTGCAATTTTAGTGGTTTTTGCAAGCGGTTGCTTCGACGACTCAAGCAGCGCTGTTTTTCCCGCTGTCTCAAGTTGCAGTCTATCTGTGACATGCGTACTCGAGACTTGAACAGCTAAGGGAACAGGCAACCGACAACAAGTTTCAGACATGTCCGGTGACTTGAGAGTGCCTTGGCAGCATGGTGAAGTTGGTTCACTACTCACCTGCGGGGAGTTGTTTCCCCGGCCGTGTGACCTTCGGGTCTACCGCACGCGGAACGGTCGTGAGTCCGGATCTGCCGCGGCAGTGAAGGCCAAGCAGCAACAACCTTCTTTTTGTCGTTGGATTTGACCATTTCAACGGCCTTGACCACCGATTCACACCCTGACCATACTCCAGCATGCGCCCACCTGTCATGAGCATTACAACCAGATTTTTGCCCTTGTGCACCTGTCGTGAGCTTTTAAACCATATTTGCCATTGCGCAACTGTCATGAGCAACCTGAACCAGCGAAGCATGCTTGCCAAGCACTTGAGGAACGGGCGTTGTCACTATACTTGATTCCAGCCACTTTGCCCAAAGCAAGGGGCCCAAGCTCTGTTTCTACAACTTCGTGTCATGGTGTCACAGGCATCTGCAGATTTCGAGCAGGTGGCAGAATGTTGCCTTGCAGTTCATTACTGCAGCGCAAAGATTTATAGAGCATGATCCCTCGAGCCATGCCATCCCATGGCGAATCGCCCAGGTACAGATGGTGTTTTTCACATCAGGCGGAATGACACCGATGCATGTCCTCCCGTCATCCCGGCTTGTTCCTCAGCTTGCACCTGCGGAGCCCCGACTGACAGAACTGGTGCCGCCTCACAGAGAGCGTCGCCATTCGCGCAGTAGATCACCTATCACAGAGCCGGCGGCGTCAGGCAGTTCGAGAGATCCCTGAAAGGCCTCCTTCCAGAGTTGTTGCGGAACCTCTCCCGCCCCGACCCGCAGCTGTCCGCCGTGATGTTCCGCCCCGCCGCGGGACACCGTCTTGCAGATTACTGCAGGCAGCGGACGCCGTACAAGCTCCGGAATACCCACCGCCCGGCCAATGGCAACCTTTGCCACGGCCAGTGCATGTGTACAGGCCTAGTGCGCAGCCCGCGCTGAAGATAAGCCCGGGTCCACCACCGTCACAGCCGCCTCCAAGCCTGTTTGTACCACAGCCTGGGCCACCGCCGCGAGCTCCTCCACCGTCTTGGGCTACAGCAGCCCAAGTCAAAGCTGGTCCTCCTCTGCCAGTATCAGTTGTTCTGCAACAAGTCCAGCAGCAACTTATGGCGCAGATGCACGTGTTACCCCCGGAGCCACCTGTCCACTGGCCAAAGGCCGGTCAGGTGTCGGGAGGCCCGCCGCCTCACGCTGCAAGAAGCGATGTGCAAGAGCCTGGCTCGTCTTCTGCAAGACCACAGACGCTTCCTAACCCGCACGTGTTTTACGAAGCTCCGTGAGAATCTGCAGAGAAGTTGTCTTCGTTCTTTTTGGCTAGTGCCTGACGAAGCTGACGCTTTCGTAGACCAAGAGAAGAAGAAAGCCTTCCTGGCCCAAGTGTTACGTGCTCCGTTTTCCCTTGATGATTCTTGGAAGGGCCAGTTTTTGAACCACCTACGCACGCTCAATCCTCCGGCGGCTAGACAATTTGACATATCATCCGAGGTCCTCGACCATTTGGCTATGGCAGTGTACAGGTCTGACTTGCCGTACCCGCAAGTTTTCAAGAGCCCGATTCAAGTACATAAATCCCAGGATGGGGTTGTTGCATTGGGTTCTCCCAACAACTGGGTCACAGGGCTTTTGCTGCCAACCACCGGGCAACAGTAAATACTTGGTCTCCCGCAGCCCTAGCCGGGTGGTGTACATAACAATATTTCCACACAAAGAAAGTCCTTGGCGTAGCGATCTCGGGTGACTACATCGGAACACACCCGAAGGGTAGAACCGCGAGCACCCATGACGAGCAAAGAATGCTGAGACATTCGGAGTATAGCTCAGGACAAGAGATGGGTGTTCAGAACTGACGCCGTCTCTGTTGCTCGGTCTTGATGTCCCAAGTCGAGGGCTAGGACTGGGGTGAATGGACAGACCCTGCCCGATTTCATTTAGCCGCTCTTACCACCTGACGAATACCCGCTGACCTTTCCTTTCGGGAGAAAACAACGCTTGCTTTGCTTTACGCGGTTTGGGGTGCATGTCTAACAGCAACGCTTCCCCCAGCGCACAAGCTTACTTGTGGCTTGCTCGGTTCTGCGCACATTCTTGAAACAGACTGTGCGTAACTGCGGTGGCCCGAGATTGCGGTTGCTCAGTTCTGGCTTAGTACGGCTGTTTCTCCCCATGTCGTCTTTTCACCCGTCCGAGTGGTACTCAGCCTGGGATCGGCAGTGGCAAGCCTCTTCCTGGGATTGGTCGGACCATCGCCAGCCAACCAGTCACTCAGCACAGCCGCAGACCCCCGAACTAGCGTTCCTGAGGTGAAAAGCCCTCAAGGAAGTTCTGACACGCACCGGGGCCTGCCGGCTAGTTTTAAGCCCGATGCCGACCATTTTGATTCCACCGCGCTGTTTGGTCTTGTAAGCGGGTCAAAGCCACACAGTCGAGCGTAAAGCACGGACTGGCCGGTCGGAGCATTGCAGACCTGAGCTTGGCAGAGCTGAGCTGGCAAGGCTGGCAGAATTATCAATTACGCAACCTAGCGCACGGTCGGTTTAGCACCATCGTTTGGGCACGTTCAATCCGAGAGGCTAATTTTCTCACCACGCTGCAAAGCCAGCTGAGAAAGAAGGGCTTCGACCTTGATGTTCTTGCAGATCAATACACCAAGCAACAGCAGTTGGCCCCCTCGTCAAACCTTGACGACGGCCAGCGTAAGACATGGTGCATGGACCAGTTTGTTTCCCATCTTGTCGAAGGCATGGCTCAGTACCATGTCCAAGATTTGAAAGCCGCCCACGACACGATCCGGCAATTGCAGCATGAGTTGCACCAGGCTAGGTCAGGGTTGCCTTCCAGTGCTGTCCCCTCCACTGGCGGTGCAAAGCGCCCAATCGATGAGCCAGACAGCAGCCAACCTGCAAAGCGGGCGCGTTCCAAGCAGTCAGGCGCAGAGGGTTCCAGCACGCCTGCTACCCCTGATGGGTTGATTGCGAAAGCTTTGAGTTTTTCGGATCCAGTCAAGGAGCGTGTTTTGGCTAACAATGCCCCGGCCACCCCCAGCTCTCAGGCAATCGGGCAGTGGATTGCCCGTTTAAAGTTGCCTGCGCGTAAGGTTTCGGTTCTCCAAGAGGCCGTGAAATCTGCCAGCGCTTCAGCCAAACAGCTTTCTAGTGAACAGGCAGCTCAGCTTCCGGATCGTGCGGCAGAGTTTGGACTCCCAGTCAACCTGGCCTCAAAGGCCAAGTCCGCTGAGCTTCTCAAGATTTTGCTGGTTTGCGCCTTGATGACCGAGTGACTAGACTGCGCTCCTGAGACTTTCCCTGTGTCTAGCATTTTCGAGTTGGGCACTGTTGCCCAACTCCTTCTAGAGGCGGCGCTTGACACACCCGAACTTTGGCTATTTCGTAACTTTTTCCGGCTTTGTCTTGCAGCTTGTGCATTTTCGGGAATTCAAAGCCACCGAGCGATGCATAAGCATACCCGCGCATGGAAGACACGTTTGGGTTCTCTCTGTTCGTTGTCGTCTGGTTTTGCTCGTTCGCTTGCCCGGTTGTTTGAGTCACCATGCGCGGTCTATGCCCTTTTGCATTTAGATTTTTCCGGCCGAATTCAACAGGACCCTTCTACAGTGCAAGTTTCTGCGAAGACAGATTATGTAGGGTCCACCACTAACACTATTTTTTCCAGACAGGATGCGCGAGCCAGGAAGTACCGACAGCTTGCCCAAGGTCAATACGTTTCGTGTGAATTAGCTTTGCACTGGATGTTGACTCATTCCAAATTTCATGTCATGGTCGTAGTGCCCCTGCTGGTCGCTGATGACCCTTTGTCTTGCCGGACTTTAGAGACGGTTTGTAGCCCCAGGAGGATTTCCAATTCCGTCCGTTTTTGGCAGCGGGCACTGTGGCCAACAAGTATGCGCCAGTGCAAAGCAGAATGGCCACTGCGGCCAGGTATTCCTTTCCATTTGCTCAAGCTGAAGAAGATACTGTACATTTGGCACGCACTTACATTGACCGAGGCTTCCCTGAAGCTAAAGTAATGGCCATCCGGCGC
>CAUJNA010001158.1:10000-45000 GCA_963377175.1 Effrenium voratum
CACATTTCTCCACTGTGGTACAACTAGAGAACAAAGAATCCGAGCAAAATCCCTCCTTGGATGCATCGTTTCTTGTTCAACATGTTGCAGGCGAGGGCAAAGGACAATTCGTAGTTGCCATTGCAAAACCAGCCACTATATTTGTTCCTTTCCAGGAGATGTTTGCGCTCAAAGGAAGCAGTCAGACTTTGTGCAACACCGGATTTCGGCTTTCCAACCTGATTGGCCTGCTTTTGTGTCACCATTTTCGATCACACAATCGTGGCGTAGCAGAGCTCACCGGAGGTCATCCGCAAAGCTTTTCTGTGGATGCCTTCTGGCTGTGTGATGACTAATTAGGATGCTGTGGGTGTTTCTGCGTGTTTTGCCCACTTTCTTCAACCCCTAAGATAGATTCACAATTCCATAGCGATTAATCCAGGCGCTCTGTCAGCCGCATGTCTCATGGGCCATGTGAATAAGGCTCTCGCCCGCAGTGAAATCTGCGTAGGGCGTCCAGCAAGAGTGCAGGCGAGGTTCCCTTGAAAAACATGTGTCAGCACAAACTTAAATGTTCCATCTTTATGTAATTGACGAAGCCCTAGTGTTCCCATCCGATTCTGAATTCTGGGAACACCATGCCAGTACGAGGTATTTTAATTGCCACCCACGACAGCAGCTGGCAACCTTCTGGTGAAGTGCCACAGATGCTCTTGAGCAGCTTTTGCAAACAGGCCTCCCGCCCTTTGTGTCCAGGCCTGTTGCAGACTTTCAAATGATTCTCTCACAGCCTTGAAAGCACCAGCGTCGGCCCAGAACAGTGCGTGCCGATTGGTAGTGGTTGTTTATTTGTTTCTTTCCAACAAGAATCGACCCGACTGTTATAGTTCTGATGCCACTTGCTTGGTTTGGTCCAGATTCGGGTACGACACTTGCTACGGCGTGCACACAAAAAGATGGTTGCGGCCATGCTGCAGCAAGCCCCCACATGCGTTAAATGAGTTTGCACCGTTTCGACGGGAGTGTTGAGCCAGTGGTCGGTCACAGGAGTAGCGCAGTAGGACGTCCCGGGTTGGTGTTACTTCCCTGCAAATGGAACGCACCATGCATCATGTTGAGAGGACTCTCCTTGTACAGGGCTGTTTTTGTTGGGCCCCGAGTACCTTTGCAGGGGAGTATGCTTGACAATCCCGTGGCGAGCCCGCCCGCATTCCTGAAGATCCGGATCACTTTGTGACATCAAGATCGCAGCCGACGTCGTCAGGCACCGACCATGTTCCATTGCTTGACAGTCAGGGGAGCCGTGAGCAGGTGGCCCATGGTTCCTTTAATGGCCAGACACGATTTGTCACTGGAAGGCAATGGCTCCCATGACTCTCAGTCAGATGACACGTGTTTCACCGCGTTGGAAGAAAACCGCATGAACGGAAGCCTGAAAGGACCGCGCCGATCCTGGGACTCGAGCGTCGGGGAAGTACCATGGGTTCGCTTGAGCCGATCCAGGAGAACAGCCCAAGCCTCAAGTGATCATGGGCTCCCAGAGGCATCACCATCATGTGATCACTTGGGATCTGGGCATGCCGGCACAACTTGCGAGCAGAAATCAACATCTGGGGCCCATCCACGCACTTTACTTTGAACATGGCACAGGTTGCCTTAAGTTGTCGTTCTCCCCCAAAGACAGCACACTTGTGGCGACGCATAGACGGAAGCCACGGTTCCGTCTTCCTATTTTCCACGGATGCGAGTGGCTGCCTGCTAAAGCGTCTCCTCGAATAGAATCTCATACATCCTGGATGTCGATTCTAGTTTGGACATCGAGTCCTACTCACTTTGAAGTTTTTGCTTGATTTCATTTTAGGGAGCAGGTTCTGTCTCCTTACTTCTCACTTTTCTGGATGTAGTTTCGGAAAATGAGCAGATCCAGAGCAAATTAATCGGCAGTTAAGTGAATTCAAGGCCGCGGCTTTCAGGCCTGGATGGCTAGGAGCCAGGTGGCAAACCAAATAAATTCAGCCTGTGCTTTGAGTAGCACAGAGGTTGTCCATCCCACTTCGTGAGCCACGCCTGCGGATTTGAAGGAAAACAGGCGCCCGGATTCATCGCCTGCGAACTGGGTGGATTCAATGAGCACAAGCTGAAGTTGTGTTGCGTAGCACTATATCATGTCGCATCTCTTGGGGGCAGTTTTGATAGAACTGCGCAGCTAATCGTTAGCCCCTTGGCTTGACATGGTTGTAATGTTGACCCACCAATGGCTCCTCGAACATGGGGCCACATCGAATTGTACCTAATTATTTGTTGGCATTGTTCACGCGTCAAAACCTGCGTTTCTGGGATTGTGTTGAGTGACTTTAAATGGGTTCTATATAATAGATTGCTTCTATGGATGAACCACACATGTGACATGATTGCCCTGTGGCGCAAGCTGGAACCCGTTTAGCAGACCTCGTTTAGGTTCCCACTTCTGCGTGACTTCAGCCGCCTGTTGAGGTTGCGTGCGGAACTTGAGTGGCGCCCAAAGGCGGTGCTTGTTGATGTCTTCGGAGGGTACGCATTTTCTGGATCGGTTTCAGGGGAAACAAGTTGACTCGTTTGTGTTAAAGCTCCTTTGACACATCCTATGAATCCTATGCATCAGTTCTTATTCCTTCAGACGGTGGTCCCCCTTTTGGTGTGCCACGGATTCCGAAAACGGCTTTGAACCCAGGTATTCTCATGGGAAGGTGCTCGTGGAACCCGCTGCTTTGACTTTTGGAGGAAACCCTGTTTGGGATGGGGGTCTGTACTGGCTGGCTGAGATGCAGGGGGTTGACCTCAGAAAACGCGTCGGTTTTATCCAGGCCAAGTTTTTTAAGCCCCCTTAGCACGTCGCATTTTATCAGCTCGATTTTGTGCGGTGCCATTATGGGCCAATGTTTTTTGGGGGGTGGTTGGACTACCACTTTATCAGTGCATTTTAGCCGGGGGCGGGGGCGAGGGGCCCGGCCACGCAAGGTCAAAGCAACAAGACAAAGCACCCGTTACCGAAGATCGCCCCTAGCCTTTCGAGGCATATATGAGTCTGCTAACAAAATTTGACAAAACACATTTAAACAAAAAGCAAAAGAGCCACCAGGACAAAGTTCATGCCCTTGTTGAGGGGTGGCGCAGGTTCCTTGCCCATGGATCGACAAAAAAATAGCCCCTAAAATAGGGCTGCGACCAGACAAGGGCAATCAATCAGGATACAAGCTGAGCAAAAAACGGCAATAGGTAAGGCTAAAGTGCCTTATGGCCCACGGAAGTGCGTTTTATCTAGATAAAATGCGGCGCTCAGCCTGGCCTTTTTGTTTTCCCTGGGGTGTGGGTGTCCGCATTTTATTAGGGTGCCGGCGCATTCTAGCCAAACCATGGGGTCCCCGCGCATTTTAGCCAGATGAAGTGCGGAGCCAACCCTCAACACGAGTACAGACCCCTGTGTTTGGGGAGTGGTTCTAAATTGAAACCAAAGGCAAGCGACCCAACATGGGGGGTCCGATTCCTATTTTGACGCAAGTCCATTTCATTTGGCAAACGGATGACACTCGATTCTTCGTGGCGTTCGCAGACTGTTGGGAATCAAGGGTCCAGAAACGCACGCCTTTGCACCGGCTCCGGCCAAAGCGCTGGGGGCTTCTCACTCGCCTTGCATGTGACTCACTTCTTTATTGGTGAACCTTGAAACTTGCACCATGTTTCACCGGAATCACTGCAGATATTACACAATATTCCATTCATCTTCCGGGATGAGCATGTTGCTCCAGGATGTCTTCGCGCCCATCGGACAAGACTCGCCGTCCAACTGGCAGTTGGTTTCTTTGGCCGGTGCGGGTTCCTTTCCAGCAGCCGGCCCGGGAATGCCAAATCCTGATCCAGATCAATCCCTCGCCATGGCTTGTCCGATTCATGTAGACCTCAATGGGCATGTCGCAAGATCGGGGGCACCCCCCAAAATGTTTGTTTTTGTTGGTTTTGGGAACAGTTGTTTCTGTTCGAGCTGACGGTACAATGTATTTGCCATCAAAGTGTTCCTTGCGGCACACTTTTTGCTAGGTGTGTCTGAAAGAAAGAAGGATTATCCTGTTAGCAAGACGCTAGCAGGACACCGCTGTCCGTTGTACGACTAGTTTTGTGCAGTAAGCGCCATTTACTCGACGCGTCCGGGTGTCAACACAGTTTTGGGCTCTGCTTTGTCCTGGCTGGGAGACGATGGGCAATGCTAGGTTGCAATGATCATTCAAGGTCAACCCTGGCTTTGGGGATGGCTCCAACCGAAACCCTACGCGGTACGACCTGTATCATTCCTTCTTCTTTGTTATGGTTTGTCCCAGGGGTGCTTGAGAGACCTCGATTCTCTTCTGGAAGTTGTGCTTGAGATAGAACATATTGGAGACACCAAGCCTTCAAGCTCATCAATTGTCTCAAGGATTGACCTTGAAGTTTGACGTCATGGGTATTTTAATATGATAAATAGTCATTTGCCCTATGTTACAACACAGTATCATATGTTATAATTATAAATAGAAAACCTGGAGTGGAGAATTTCCGCTTTTTGTTGTAACTAGATCCAAAAACGCATTTCCCTTCAAAAAGCGCCTTGGGGACACCTGCCTAGAACAGGGTTCGGCAAAAAACGCCTTTGTATCGCCAAAAAAGGCTTTTGTATCGGGGAAACCGCCTCCGCCAGTTTGTCGCATACATCCAAAAAACAAAACTCAGGAGCCTCCAGGCAAACATATGATGGCCTTCCCTGAAAAAGGCAGTTTCCCACGAAAAGGCAGAAAACATCGGACTTAGGAACATCCAGGTATATTAAATGAGCAGCGCCATAAACCCTGACAATACAAAGTAGTAAAGGGGGGTGTCCTATAGAATCCCCGCGAAAGCCAAACCGCAGGCCGCGAAAGCTTGCGAAAGCTTATCGCGAAAGAAACCAAAGAAGGTCCCGCCGCGAAAGACCCGCGAAAGCCTGCATGCTGTGTGACGGTCCGCCGCGAAAGCGTCGCGAAAGCAATTCTAAAGAAACCAAAGCCCGCGAAAGCAAAACATTGGGGCGCGAAAGCATCGCAAAAGGGTCCGCGAAAGCAAGTTTATAGGACCGCTTTTTACACAAGAGTATTTGGCACGGCTCAAATGTATAGTAGTAATAATAATAATAATAATAATAATAATAATAATAATAATAATAATAATAATAATAATAATAATAATAATAAACACTGATAGTAATACATAATAATAACAACAAAACTAAAACACACATACTACAATATATAAGATATACGTGTTTATGGTAATGGGGGACTCATTGGTGGACATCATTCAAGTACACATACATTTCCATCAATCACTTTTGTAGTTCGCTATTATTTTCTCTATTATTTGAGTTTCATAGCCATGCAACCGTCTTTTGTTCCTGTGGTCACCACTCCTGAGCCATCAGACCATGATGAGTTTGCCAAAGCAGCAAGCCCCAGGGTATTGAACTGGAACGCAGTTGTTCTTGAACTAGTTTGAAAGAAAGGGTACCCCTAAGACTGTCCCCATCCCAACACTACCATGCACAATTTCAGGATCTGAGCACACACACGAACCATATCTACGATGTGGGGGTGGGTTGGCTTGGTAGAAAGGCCCACATTAACGGCCAACTCTTGGGCACAACGGCCTGCATGTTCTTCGACATGTTCTTGTATTTCCTGGCGGCTGGGTTGCAAAACATGCCCAGACAAGATCCCCGGGCTTGAATATTTGAAGGCCTTTCTTCCCCAACCTGCGCTCTTTGGGGCTTGACCAAACTTGGTATCAAGTAAAATGCTGTTTGGGGTATGTATAACTTGACAACATGTATTGTTCACAATCGAACAAACATACAACACAATAAGTTGCATAAGGCCCATGCATGATGTTCAGGTCCCAATCGCCACGACCTGAAGACTCAACAGCAACTCTTGGCAGATCACATGTCCCTTGATCCCGACCCAAGCGCCTCCAAGCGCCGCATTTGGCCCAGCCGGTCGCCTGCCTGGGTGTCTCCAAGGCAGGTTCGGGCAGTGTTCGGAGAGTCGCCGTGTATGACTCCCACAAAGCTTCCCTGAGAGAAGATGCCTATGAGAGCTCTCAGTGTTCCTTGTGATGGTCAAGAGATATCAAGATGCATGGAAGTCCGGTTTCACCGAGGAGGGAACATATCTAACAACCCTCCACCTCCACGAACAATTTATTTTGCACAGAGGAATACCACGTAGTTCATGCAACATGTTAAGATGACTTGCTCGGGTTAGGGGATGGTCATCAACTTCAACTTCAGGTTGCAGTCCCTTCTTGGAAACACTGTCGGAAGCAATGTCGATGGTCAATTTTTGTTTGGACATCCACTGGTCAGGGACAAGACAAACTTACACTCTTTTTTAGAAGCAATGGATGGTGCGCCAATCTTGGGGGCCCCTTTCCAGCCAGCTCTTACAACAAGCTTGATTTGGTGTAGCGGACAGACTCTAAAGGACACCAAATAGAGTGGTCTTAAGAAACGTTTTTCCCCAGCCATACTTTTCTAAGCATCCAAGCTGCGTCTTGAACGATGCTTGCCTCAAGGCCTTGTGAGTGCAGCCCACATGCTTACAAAATCACCAGCGCCAAAGAGGCTCGTGTTATGACAAGTGTCTTTGTTTTCTGAGACATGGAATTATGTGCGGTTGCTCTAGCATAGCCGTCCCTCTCGGAGCTTAAAGTGCATCCATACATGATCGCCATTGGGAGCTTTTTTCTGTGCTGTAGGAGTTTGTTCGTCAGTGAGATCAAACTCAGTCTCCTGAAATGTTTGAAACAGCAAGACCCACAACCGGAGCTACAGGTCTATATGCCTCCTCCCTTGTTGAACAGATGCTGAAAGATCAAACTCATGGAGAAGCGCCCTAGCGGGCATTAACTTCCAGCAGCTTCATGGAGAACTGGAATGAACCATACAATTTCTATTTTATGTGACCGGCACACGCTGGTGGAGTAATACGAATGTATCATTCGCTTCTCCAGATTTTGCTCAATGTTGTGCCAGGGACTTGCACCAGCTTTGAGCGCGCACATTGGCATGGATTCAACGTCCCCCGTTATTGGACCTCCAAAAATGGACACTTTGTTGGAACAACTGAAGTCAACATCCAGTGGCCCTTGATTGAGAAACACGCTTTTGACAAAATCCGTACTCAAGCTCATCACTAGCATCCCAAAGGGGTCAAGCTCCCGACAAGTATTCAACGACCTTTCGAGACCTTACATCCAGCCGTGCATTGGCAGGATCCGTTCCGTACCCTCCCAACATAGAGCCCACCAGAGAATCCCATGTATCCTGCTCGTGGACCCAGTCAAGTTCCAGGATTTGGGGGCGATACTCACCACCCAAAACCCAGGCCCTTTCGCACACTTTCGCGGCAAGGATGAGCGACTTCTCTCGCGAGGCGGGCAGGAGATCTGTCGCATGGCTTCGTTGTGCCGCAACTTGGCGTGGCCTTTTTCTGTTTGTTTTGTTTGCTGTGCTCACAACCGTGGGTTGGCTATAGTTGAACTGCCGATTTTGCCTTTAGTTTGAAGAATAGTTCAACCAAACTAGGGGACGTTTGATCCAACAACAATACTACCCTTGTGCCGGGAATTCGCAGCAATCCTGTTGGCGAGCAAGGCAATGTCGTCCTCGTAAACCTCGCCACTCATCCCTCGTCCACTCATCCCTTAAGATTCAGGTTTGCAAGACACTCTAAGAGATCCAGTATCCAATTATATAGTGGCGGGGATATTGTTCACACCGGTCATGTGTTTGAGACTGAAGGCCTTGTTGAGACTGATTGACCTGACACCGTCAATATTGCCGTTTGGGTTGTTGAAATAAGACCAACCTCCTTTTTGGCGATTTTGACACCCAGAAAGACGTCATCAGTCTTCCAAACGCTTTTGGTTTCTAGCAGTAGAAAATATTTTGTCGCTTGGACAACTGCCAACATGGGGCTTCCCCGCTTCAAAGGCTTTGTGTCGGTTTTTCTTGAGCCAAGACGTTCCCCGTCTCTTCTGCTCTCCTGGTCATTTCGGTCACCTGGAGTCCTGACATTCAAGAATATTGACGTGCAAATGACAAGCCGCGACATTTCTTTGATGCGAGCTTTCTTCCTCGATCCACAGACACCACCCCAGGGTTAATAGCTTGAATCACCTCTTGAAAGAGCCGCAGGCTGAGCAACTAAGCCTTACTAAGTGTGTAAAGCTCTAAGGGGTGGGGTCTGGGAAGGGATCATGAGATGCCACAGGCTCTGCACAGTTGATGTCCAACTTGCCAGGTGTTTGTACAGACAGCGGGCCATGCCGTTTGACGAAAAGTCCCCCAAGATCCTTGCCTAGACGAAAGAAAGCTGCCGCTTAGCCAATCAGTACAAGCTGACAAAGACCCAAGCCTGGTTTCGCTTCACTTGCCAAAGCCCACGGTCAACTCAGCTTGACTGAATCTCAGGATCTTTCAATGGGCGTGGTTTGCTTGTGTTTGCGATGCACGGAACTATGTTCTACCAAACGCCCAATTCAAAGCAATACAGACATTGCGAGTGGGAGGAGTGGGAGGAGTGGGAGGAGTGGGAGGAGTGGGAGGCACATCCAATTTGGCGCAGTGAAACGAAGCAACATGCAACCTGGCTACCTTTTGGCGACGCCAAGTATGCTGCTACTTCATTGAACTGGGAGGACAAGGCCCCGTCCAGTTCTGAGAACCTTTCTGGGGAGGGCCCGATTTTGGCTATGCTATTGGGGATAGCCTCGTTGAATATCAAGTCACTGACCCTTACAGCCTCTTGTGCACTTGCGCCGATTGACTTGGGCCAAGAACCTAAATATGTTCTATATGCCCCTGTTGAAGCGGCCAAAGACCAGCCCCGGAATCTTCCACTTCGGACTTCGTCCAGAGTTTGGTTTTCCAAATCAAACTGCAGGGGCCTAGAAAGAATGGAATTGCTAGGCACTTGCGGTATCCAGGCCTGCCCGTTTTCCTTTACCGCCCTTGTTCTACTCCTCACTCTTTGTGGAGACTATCCACGGAGCTGAGCTTGTCACTCGGGGCGCACTGGCAGGGATTGCCCAAAGACCTGAGTATTTACTTGGATTCGGGGAATTGCCCTGACAAGATGTCAGTGTCCATGCAATTGAAAGCGGAAGTTCAAGTTATCAACTCAGCCACAATCGAAACCCGGGTCAGTGAAGATGAGTAAGGGACACTCCCAACCATAAAATAGGTGCGGACGCCTTGGGAACTCTTTGCATGTTTTTGGGTTTACTGTTTTGTACCAGGATTTAAATATGACTCAACTGGTGTTGTTCACTCGGGTTTGGCTTTGGCAACGTCCACTTGGATCGATCCTATCCGCAGGCGCGGCGACGGTCGCCGAGCGCTCAGGAGAGTTTTGGACCGCGGGTCCTCGGTTCCTCGGTTCCTTTTCTTGGGAAGGTTTCATTTTCAAACCGATGGCCGAACTGGGTGTCCCTTCTCGGAAAGGCAACGGTGCAGGGGTCGTGTGGGTGCCCTGATATTGTGGGAGCGCCCTGATATTGGAGACCTGACACCAGTGATTTCCCTTGGGGATCCGTGGGCTAACCTGTTGGCCATGTTGAATTTGGAACAGCCGGTTTGTTTAGTGAGCATCTTTAAAGGGACAGAATCTTTATGACTTATGAGGAAGAATTGACGGCGACTGAGTAAGAGAGCGTGAGAGAGAGAGAGAGAGAGATAAGTAAAGATAGGCCACTTAGTTGGCGATTCTCTCAACTCTGTTCTAGAAGCAACGGGGAATGGATTTTTCAACTGTTCAGTCCCGAAAGTGCGCCACAGGCAAGCTGGAGCCAGATACTGGTACGGAGGAATTCTAAAGATGGACAAGATCGAGGCAGCCCGAAAGGGTTCATGCTGGTTGTCAAGCAACGAGCACGGGGTCAACATGCCTGGAAGCTTCGCACAAAGTTTCAGCATCTCAGGATGTTGTTTCACTGTAGGAGCGCGCTTCTGTTAACATGATGCACTTGTTTTTTCTTGCTGTCAATGACATCTTGCCCAACTTGCCCCCTCAAAGCCAACCCCCCCCCCCTTCTCGCTGCAATCTGGCTAAAGTTATCAGGGAGAGCCAGTACTGTCGCAAGATTGCCCTGCAAACCGTCAGCCTGTTGCTTGAAAGCTCTACTTTGATGTTCAACTGAGTTACCAAGTAGGTTTTGAGCATGGTTGTGACTGGGACACAAGACGAAGTTCCCGTTCCCGTCCGTTCCCTTGCAAGCATGATTGGTTCATCCAGGTGGAACCGACCTGTCAAGCCAAACAGCTTCGAGGCTTTTTGGCCAGACGCGGCAGGTCGATCGTTAGGTCGATACATTGTGTGAATGCGTCAAGATCCCTGTTTGGTCCCTAGCGGCCCTAGTTGTGCTACATGATGCAGGGCGGAAACAACAGGTTTTGCCTTTATCTCTAGATTAATGGTTTCCTGTACCGCAAATGAAAGGACTGCATATCCCCCATATTTTCTGGAGGCTGACATCAGAGATACCAAGCACTGTTCTTCTGCGATTTCCGGGGTGTGGCTCAAAACTAGACAGCTGGGGTTGAGCAGGTTTTAGTCTGCCTTTCCATTTTAGCTGGGTTCCATGTTGGACCCCTATTTTTGAGCCACGCCTATATTTGCTTGGCATGAGGCACTTGTCAAGGCTCCGGACCATTCATGGCCTGTTCAGCCTCCGGCTACAATGGATCTGCCGGAAAGGGTCTTGCGGATCAGGGGATCCTTGGAAGCCGGAAAGAGTTTGCCCTACCTTTCCCACGAAACAAATCACTTGCCTCTAACCCTCCGCCCAAATGTCTACTGGATTCTGTTTTTCTCAGTAGGACCCCGGCTCCGTTCCCCTCCTCTGGGGTCTTCTTGGGTTTGGTTGGGTCATGGGTCCTCTCCAAAATGGATTCTGCCCCCCTCCCAAGCATGGTTCACATCGGCAGTTTCCGAGCAAGGAGCTTGAATTGTGCTCGTTACGAATTAAGTTTATGTCGGTTGAGCCCTGGTGGGCATCGTTCTAACCTTGGTGCTACTCGATCCTTTAATCCACCTGGACTTGGGGTTTGTGCGGAAAATCGCAGGCATAGTATTTGTTTAGAATCACCCAAATTCGAGTTTAACTTCGTTTTTTATGGTTTACTTTCTCGGGAAACCATGGAACACCTGCTGTTGATTACCTTCATTCGGAGGTTTTAGAAAGAACTGTTGCTCTTAGGGTTGGACTTGTTGGTTCTCTGTATTCCCTACCACGGGAACAACCCTCCGACTGAGGCGACGCTCGGGACCCGGCCACGGCGGCGTCGTGAGCTGAGTTCTTTTCGATCATCGGAATGCACAAAGGGGCCCTCGCAAAGAGGGAAATCAGGGAAATACGCTTAGAGCCAGAGTACCTGTATTGTAGATATTTTTCTCCAGATGAAGTCAAGATAGTCATCATCGCCATGGCGAGTCCCTATGCAGCGGCCACTTGTTTCTGGTGTTGTACTGGGCAACAAGCGGCTACTACTGTCCTGATCGCGTCCTGTTACCTTTTTGAAGGCCCCCCGCAATGGTCAATTTGATGTATAGGTCCACCACGTTTCACATCATGTGGCGACGTTGGTGCCTTCTAAGGAATGCTTGTATCCTCTTAGCTCATAAGGGCTTACCAGGGTGCTTAGATTCGGGGAGGGTCCTCAAGAAGCTTGTGAGAGAACCCCCTTGAGAGGAACAGAAACAAGAGAGTTCGGGAGAACGAGCTTCCCTTTGGGGGCAATACCTGCTGACTCACTAAGATGGAACCCACCAGAAGGTCCCTGCAAAAACAAGCCCAGGTATCCCCAGCTGGCAACCCCCACATGCTCCGAACCCTCTCCCTGGACCTTCCATGTCTTCTTTGGGGAAACAAATGGTGTCCAGCGCCTTTCATCGGGTTCCCCCATGTGCGGCGCAGGGGCAACACTGGCAGGTGCGAGTGCTCGCTCGGCTGCGGCCTCCGGTGGATGAGGAGCCCAGCCGAGGGGAGACTTCTGCTTGTTTTTCCCTATTTTCTCGCGGGGTCGATCAGCAGTCAGATGATCATGAAATCTTGTGAGCCCAGGTCAAAACCAAAAGAAGCTGAAAGGGTGCCATGAATTGGTTATTCACCCCTTTTGGGTGCAGACCAATTGGGCAGCTTGGTAGTAAACACCAAAAGCTACACTTGGTGGGAGCACAAGGTTCTTCCAATCTACTCGGCTTCAGTCTAGCCGCCCGACAGCGTACCGGAAAGGGTATGCCTGGAATCTTGGTTGCTATGGCTACACTCTTGATGTGCCCATGTGTTTTTGGGCCCTGTACATGTTCGGGGTCACCTACATACCTACACAGGGATGCGTGGTTGGCCCCCGATTGAGCGATTTGAAGATATGTCAACCACATTCCAATTCGAGCTGGCTTTTGTTCAAATGATGCTTCCGACTGGCTCTGAAGCAGGCCAAGGATACAACTGAAGCCTTTGCTTGGCGTTTGATTGATAAAGGTCAAGGAGTCAAGAAAGGCAAGGGAAGGGGGGGTTCCGGACAATAGGGTGGCCCATGACCTTAAGCTCATCAATGTGGTCAACGGAACACGCTGCTTGACTCATGAACCATGCTCAGGCTGCTTGACAGTGAAGGATCCAACAGGAGTTCTCCTGATTTGCCCGCTGTTTCAGGGAGGCCCAAGCTTGTGGCTTGATGGGTGTTGGCCGTGCTTTGGTAGGAAGGCCAAGGGGCGGAAAGCTTGTGTACCATGGTTTGGTCTGGTCAAAACGCCGTTTACTTGGCTCGTATGCACGGTCATCAACCTCTCAGTATTATTTTTCGAGGATCCATGTAGCTACAAAGGAGCCATGACCACCCACGCAAGGAGGTTTGACCATGGCACATGTGGGTGAACGACTTTGCTGAATTCTGCCGCAGACTCGGGCCTCAAATGCTTCCAGGGTCCCTCCCAACCGTCCCGAGCGATCTTCCAGCGTTAGGAGCCCGACATCCCGTGCCTGCGCACGGTGGGCAGTTCTCAACTCGAGGCCGGCTCTCCAGTAACCACTTGGCAACAACTTGTCAACACCCAATGTGAAGATTCGTAGTAAAAGCGGTCCCAACTATGAACTTAGTTTTGTTCATGCTTATGGATCAATTTGGTGAAACTGAGGAAACTAAAGCACCAGCTGTGAACCGTCTGGAATTCTCACAAGTTCCCAAGATGTCGTTCAATGCCCGGGTCCCTTGGTACCTTGCAAATATTTTCATGAGACACGTTGACCCCTTCCAAGCGGCCAACCATTCTTAAGTCTCAGCCTTGCCCATGGCATGACATGTCCGGGGCGTTCCTGCAACACACCCCAGACTATCAGGGCTGGTCCCTGCATTTCCTGTTTGACCTCCAAAAGCAGTTTCTGGGACCCGCCGGTGAATCGCAGCTTTCCCGAAGAGGACCCCGGAGTGTCCCAGACGTTCCACAAGATGGGCGGCACGGCTTTTTCCTTCTCAGTGCCAGCTGCACGCGAATTCCTGTGTAGATACAATGCTGAACATCGCAAGCGTCACCGATATACAATATGCTACAAGTCAACAGAAGACTTCGGCAGGGCCTGCGGACGTCATCCGGTGTTTCTGTTATGGCGTGCTTTATAGAACTAACTTGTTTGCACATGGTTCGCTCTTGCAGTACTTTTTGTAAATTTGCGTGTGAGCACTTTTCGAGGTTGCCCTTGTTGAAGCAGGTATACCAAGCAACCAAAGCGGGTTCCCATTTGTCCGGGCCCGTGTTTCCGTACTTGAGGTTTCAGCCGAATCTCGTTGTTTTCTTTTGCAGTTGTGATGAATCTCCGACATCCCGAATAGCCTCGGGGTCTATGCTCAATTGTGTTGCTCCCGTATGTCTCCATGTATTGCTCGTAGCTGGTTCCCTCCTTCCCCTGTTTGCAGTTGCACCAATTCCAGAGCATCCAAGTACCACGCTTTGAGGCTTTGAGGGATGGCGTTTCGGGTGTTTTCCAGGGTTGACATACCGAAGGTGCCAGGGCGCCTTGGGTACATGGGGTGAGGCTCAGTACCCATTTTTGGGTGTTTGTTGGTTGCCGATTCCTATTTTGACCCAAACCCATGTGGTTCCATAGATGCAGCTTGCGTTTGCCCAGGTTCTTGTGGAGCCCAGGGCCCTTTTGACGGAGCGAACCCGGAGGCGTACCATCTGCAAGGCTCTCAAGAAAGGCCAGCTATAAGGCTCTGCTTTGTGATGAATACAGCTTTGTGAGGCTGTCTGGGCCATGCCTGAAGATTGGTTTTATGCGGCCCCTTGCGATGCTTATCCTCTGCTCTCTCTGCCTCTCTCTCTCTCTCTCTCTCTTTTTCTCTCTCTCTTTCTCTCTTTCTCTCTTTCTCTCTTTCTCTCTCTCTCTCTCTCTTTCCTTCAGTCCTAGTGAGAATCTACGTTGGCCTGATGGTCCCTCGGTATTTGTGAAGGAGGTACTTCAACCCCTTCCAACTTAGACCCTCTGGAGCTGTCTTTGTGACTGATGGTGAAGTACATGCAGCTAGTCGCTGGTTCTGCCTCCTTTTGGGAGAAGCCCTTGATTTGCATGCATCGAGGACTTTCGCCTCTTGTGACCAGCCACACACACACACACAGACTTGAGTAGCACGGTACCGAGCTGGATCCCTGGCTACATGATTTGCACAATACACTCCCATGCACATGCACTGTGTTCAATGGCGGAAATATGTATGAAGTAGGCCAATCCTGAGGTCAAGATGCCCGCATGGGGTGCAGCAATGTTGCTCCGTGCCCTTGCGCAGATTTTCTTTCAGGAGCAAAAGGCAAAGCTGGGCAGAGGAAAGCGCCATCCAGCGACCCCGGTCAGGAAAGTTTGAAGCTTGGGCTCACAAATCAGACCACTTCTGCCAACCAAAACCATGGTACTGCCGGGGGGCGCAGCCCCCAAAGGTCTGGGGGGATCTGCCCCGTACTAAGGCGGTCTCCCCGGGAGGGCGCCGGCCCCCGAGAGATCTCTCGCGCCTCAAAGAGAATTGAAACGCCCCCTCGTTGTTTGATTGTTTTGCTTTCCGTTTTTGTATTTGTTCTGATCCTTGCGGTTATGTCCCGTCTTTTCTGTCCTTTTCTTTTCTGCTGTTTTGTTTATAATGTGTTGATGTCGCGCTGACATACAAGCAGGCGAATCATGGCATATAAGAAACAACGCCCAAAACACCTCGGTATAGCATGGTTTTGACAGGAGCGCGGCTAAGGCGGACACTGTACATCACAAGAGTTTGAAGGACAGCATATGGTGCATACCTGGGACAAGCAGTTTGCAATGTGTGGCTTGCATGTATGTTGGACTTTGGGCAGTCAATGTGGCGAAGTCGCTCTCAGGGGCTGTTCTTTGTAGGTTTCGACAGAGCGATCGCAAATACGCCAAAATGGGGAAGTTGCCAAGCTTTGGGTAGACTTTGCAGCAAAAGGCTGGGGATGCACCGGCTCTCAATCTAAGCTTGCTCGCTCTAAGATGAAACGCCCGAACAGAAGGGCCGTTTTTGTGTTGCTTTCCACAGCAACTGGGTAAAAGAGGAGCCGCCTGGTTCTTATAGAGAGTGAATGGGAAACCACCCCGGAACACCTCCAAGCCACCGGGCTCAGTTTCCGGGCTTCGGCGGCGAGGAGTCCAAAGGCAGTTTTCAGGGCTAGGCTAGGTCCTCTTTGTGGTTTGCCGCTGAGTTAGGATCTACAGCAGAATCGCACAACCAAACTCTGCTTGCCCATGTCTCCGGGGCCCTTGACCCACCCCCCCGACAACCGCCTCGAATTGGGATGCCGTTCAGGTCTGCTGGCGCGCTAGGTGGACTCGATTCGTGCGCCTGGCCATGTTTTGCAACTGGCAAGGACACCCGTTGACTGCTTGCTGAAGAAGTTATGTCGTAGTTTCCCTGCTGGTTTTGAAGGGGACGTATAACTACTGGATAGATAGATGGATAGATGGATAGATGAATAGATGAATGCATGGATAGATCATAGGTATCCCCAATTATTTTTGTTTTGGATTTGGACCCCCCACTCACCCCCCACACCACGTGGCCCAACCCATGCTCCAGCTTCCTCCAGCTGCCCTGACTAATGTTGTAGCTCTGGCCGCCTTGCCCTTGGACTACGGCTGTAGCTCTGCAGCTGGCCCTGAAGCGAGCCCCGACCCTCGGTTCTTGTTGCGACTTCCGCGCTGGAGCTGGCAAAATGTACTTTGTATACTACACTATACTACACTTACTTGCACTGCAAAGCTGCGACTTTCGAGCCGGAGCTGCCAAAGTGTACTGCGTATACTACTGAACAGTTGTGACTTTCCAGCTGGAGCCGCCAAAATGTACTTTGTGTACTACACTTGTACTCAAAAGTTGCGACTTTCCAGCGGAGCTGCCAAAATGTACTTTGTGTACTACACTTGTACTGAAACGTTGCGACTTTCCAGCGGAGCTGCCAAAATGTACTTTGTGTGCTACTGCTGAGAAGTTGCGACTGTCCAGCTGGAACTACCAAAATGTATTTGTGTACTACACTTGCACTGAAAAGTTGCGACTGTCCAGCTGGAGCTACCAAAATGTATTTGTGTACTACACTTGCACTGAAAAGTTGCGACTGTCCAGCTGGAGCTACCAAAATGTATTTGTATACTACACTTGCACTGAAAAATTGCGACTGTCCAGCTGGAGCTACCAAAATGTATTT
This sequence comes from Effrenium voratum, assembly GCA_963377175.1. Taxonomy (NCBI): domain Eukaryota; class Dinophyceae; order Suessiales; family Symbiodiniaceae; genus Effrenium; species Effrenium voratum. The sequence continues at coordinate 26,788 of CAUJNA010001158.1, forward strand.
GTGTACTACACTTGCACTGAAAAGTTGCGACTGTCCAGCTGGAGCTACCAAAATGCATTTGTGTAATACACTTGCACTGAAATGTTGCGACTTTCGAGCTAGAGCTGCTAAAGCACTGCAAGCCGATGCTGAGGAAAAAACGATGCTGACCCAGGTGGGTTTCTTTGCCCCATGGGTCAAGGCATCCTGGAATCCTGCGTGATTTGTTTCACGTGCAATACACCAGACATACAGAGCACCGTGTTCATGCCGTTGCGCGTTGTGCTCATTCCACATCGGTGGCCACAACGCCACATGTGGGGGATATTTGCCTGAAATTGTGGACCTGTCCTGGTAAAGAAAACCAAAAAGCTTTGACAACACAACTCTTGCTCACCAAGCCCCTGTGTACTCAAGCCGGATGCAGCAGCGTGCCGGCGGGACGGCCACAAAACAGCCAGCTGTAAAGTTTCAAGTGGCACATGTTAATAGTTGTGGTCGCATCTTTACTACCCAGGGTGGGGATGAGCTGAAGGTGATTCCCTTAAAGGAAACCATAAGCTAGCCATAGGGGTTGGTTCATCGTTGTCATTCAGGTCTTTCCCTGCGAGCCAGCAAGTATTAGGATCCGATCGTACCAGGCCGCTGGCAGGCGCGGCAGGCACGGCTATTGTTTGGCTTCGGGTTCCGACCCCCCCCGTTTGTGGTTGCTTTGAAAGGGAAGCCCCAAGGAAACCAAGTTTTTTGGGGGTTCCCTAATTTTGAGACAACCCCCGATTCACCTGTATAAGTACCCAACGGAAGCAACTGGGATGCACAGGGCAAGATCAGGGTGTTCTTCCAAATCATGATACAAGTAGAGGTAAACGTGTAAAACATTTAATATTACCTGTAAATGATCACATGCATTTGTGTCGTATGCGAGAATGAGGTGATTTCGTTTAATAGCACCCTAAAACATCTTCGAAAACTGCTTAGGCCCTTGTCGTATATTCCGAACGCGGCTTGAACAACATATTCCGTGGTTTGTCTTCGGCTTCAGGATTGTGTGGGTCTGGGTGTGGGTGGATATGGGTATGTGTGTGTGTGGGGCATGGGTGGAGACGGTTGCAAGGGTACCTTAAAATAATCACACACACAAACACGCAGAACACAACACACCACAGCACAGCAGACCACACAGCAAAGCACAGCGCCAGCACCAGCACCAGCATCCAGCACCAGCACCAGCATCAGCGCCAGCGCCAGCGCCAGCGCCAGCACCAGCACCAGCACCAGCACCAGCGCCAGCACGCGCCAGCGCCAGCGCTAGCACCAGCACCAGCGCCAGCGCCAGCGCCAGCGCCAGCGCCAGCGCCAGCACCAGCACCAGCACCAGCACCAGCACACACACACACACGCGCGCACGCACACACAAGTGCGATACCATTAACTTATAGTTGCACATGAATGCCATTGCCGGCAAAGTGCTCTGAAGGCCGCGGCTTGGAATCTCGGACCTTTAGCTTTGACCAGGCACCGGGTGACTGACTCCGTTCGAGAGTGTTGAAGGATGGCTATATGTTTGGTGGAAGCCATTGCGATGTGTATGTGTGGGGGTCGGGATGGGGGGGGGGGGGGGGGACGGATCCAGTTTCGAAAACCCAGTGACCTGCCCACAATTCGATAGCACTGATACATTGGTCGCCGGTGGGGGCCTGGTGTTCTGCCATCTACAAATCTCGAAGTCACGTCATCCTGATGTCACGACTTCACACAGTTGAAAGTCAGTAATCACTGAGATGAAGTTCAGAGTGGCCCTGGGCAGACGAAGAACAATCCCAACCACAGATAGGTCCCGCTACCCTTTTGATTTGTTACATGGCTTGGGGTAGGCCTCTTGAGTACCAGGTTTTGATTATAATTCGCTGTGGCAAAAGTCAGCTGGGAGAAGATTGACGAGAGCTGAAGGTGGCTGTCTATGCACGGATGCATGCTTGACCTGTTCACGACCTGTGACTCAACGGCGCCGTGTCGTTCCTACATTTGCCATGCTGCCGGCAGTTTAGACAACCATAAGGGTACTTTGTGAGCAGTGACGAGCCACTTTGTTTGAGTCGGGTAGGTATTTGCTGTGAGCTCTAGTTTGACCGGGTGGTATTGCAACAATGTATGGCCCAAGAGTGTAGGGGTGCAATGGAGTGCCACACGGGTCTCAAAATGATGCCAAAGAAGCACCCCGAACCGGTCATCTTCACTTTGGACCTTGCCAAGAAGTGCTTGCTTTGATCTGATTGCCGCTTTGGCGTGCAAACGACTGCAGTATTTGATGGTCAGACGGCTGACGGCTTCTTGATCAGATTCATTTATACATGCTGCATGCTTCACGTCCTTCTTGTTTTGCATCACATGTTGGTCAAAGCTTAGCCTTGCCGCGTCTCAAAAGAGACAGTTTGGATAAAAACGTTAGGTTCAACCCGCGAGTGAAAGACACCTGCATAGTTGCAGTCTTGTCTCTATTATGTTGCTAACATGTTGCGCGCATGTACTGACCCAGCATATTCAAAAAACAAAACAACACGTCAGGCGCACACGACCTCGATTCACTTTGAGAGTCAGAGCTTTTGCTTCTTCAGGTCTTCGATGCGGGTGTCACGGACGACCAGGCAAGGTAGTCCTATCTCGTGGAGTTCCAGTTGCCTGACCTTTCCAAGAACCTCTAAACCTCCCGAGCATGTGCGGATTGGTTTCCCAATGTCTCTGTTTGGTTTTCTTGGTTTGTCCTTGGCGGGAGATGTTGCACGAGTATGTTTAATTTCAGAGCCCATGTCCAAAGTCACCCAGCCTTCACCTTGAGGCGAATCCAATCTAGCTGTTGCCAGCGTATGAAACCGGTGTTGTCAATCATCAGCAAGACTGTGGAATGAATCTGTCCATTTCAAAGTAGGACTCCCCTTTGCAGCTTTTGCTATGTGTATCGAAGCTCGAGATGCCACAAGCATTGGACTCGCACGGGTCCATCCTTCGGCTGTTGGAAGCCAGCAATTTGCTTGGGCGCCCAGTTGAGGAACTCAGCAACCTCTCGAGGGAATCTACATGGCTTTTGTTCAGACCATGATTTGTAGTGAAACCTCAAAGGTAAAGAAATTAAAACAATTTCCCACAGACATTTCTTAACCCAAAAGGGAAACTGGAAGTACAGGCAAACGTGGTCCTGGCAAGTTTTAGGCAGCCGCATGCACTCACCTTATGGAGTTTAGCTCGCAAACCCTAAGCCCTAAACTTCATTATGGACAAGGCTCCAAACCAAACTTGCTCCGCCCAGACATCTCAGGCTAGAAACAGCCTTCGTTTTGAGGGGTTTCACATGGGTTTCTCTCGAATCAGGTCTATGAAGAGCTGCAGAACGAGCTGCATTTGGCCCTCCAGGGAGAGGCGACGCGCGGACTTAGCCTGGTTGATGGCCTGAGGCTTAACCCCCCTGAAGTTTTGAAGTGGCGCACCCCGATTTGGGTGTGTTTTTTTTTGCACTTATCTTGCTTTGACGGTTCCCGTATTTGGGGCTTGAAAGGGGGAAACCAGAAGGACACAACTTATTTTAGGGGGTAGTGGATCGGAGCCCTGGGTTGATGCCCACGGTTCTTTTCAGCAGATGTGAACAACTGTGGATGGGGAGGAGGCTACGGCTAGAATCGAAATGAGCATATTTTGAGGGGGTTGCAAGATTACTTTGGGGGGTAGTTTCCCGTCTAATGACCATTCAGCGGAACAGTTTCGAGGATGTCGCTACAATGAACCAAGAGAAACCTGCAGATGAAGCAGTTGTTTTTTTTAATGCCAAGAGTGAAGGAACCCCTTTAAGATGGAACATGGGACATTGAATTGTCCTATCCATTGGTGTATTGGCTTAGGCATGCTAGTCTTGGGCGAAAGCTGGAGGGGGTGCGAAGCTTTAGCTTGTCTTCTTACTTCTCCTTTCAGCTGGCCAACTCGCGCCGAATTTCAGGAATGGAAGTCGGAGAAGTCCGCCAAGTTCGCTGCCCTTATTTCTGTCTGCTTACCTTGGTTCCCAGCCGTCCGGTTCGAAAAGCTTTTTCGGCTTATGGTTTTTGTTCCGTCCAAACCACCAAAAGTTACAGCCCAGTTACCTTTCTGCTTTTTTGGCTGCGCTGCCCTTCTTCTTGTGCTCCATTTCTCCGTTCCCGTTAACCTTATTCCAAGCTCTTCTCGAAGCTCTTCTCTTTGCCGTTTGCCTTGCTGTTGTTCTGCATTTCGCCTTTTCTCTTTGCTCTTCTTATGCTTTCTGACACCATTGATCCCTCACGAAGAGGGGGTCGAGTGTTGTTGGTCGAGTTGAGAACCTTCATCTCACTAAGTCACCTTATTTAGTTTATATTTGTCTCAAGGCCAGGAGTTGTGGTGAACCAACTGAACGCCCATTACCCCCGCCCTTGGCCCGAGGGATTACTTCTGTTGCCTTGGCTTTTGCCCGCCGCGACTCCCTCGAGAGGCGGTGTGCATTTTGGCATATGGCGCCACTGGCAGCGGCAAGGCAACGTGGGGACTGGGTCAAGGCATTTAGGGCCATCCAACGATCTGACCTCCAGCCGCAAACTGGGCAGAACATATGTCCGGATCGACCATTACGAAGCAGAATTAGGTACATATGACTTGCAGTGCTGATGTGTGCCAAGAAAGGGCCAACCGATCCCAGCGCACAGGTTTTCGGGAACGGGATCAAGGAATCAAGGGGTGGGGTCAGTAGCGGCTATTTGGGGACGGCCCCTTCCCATGCATGAAACCTTTGTACAAGCAATATGATGTATGGAAGGAGGGGCCCCTGCGTGTTTCTCGGCTGATTCCCATGGATTTTCGGGACATGTGCTTTCCCGGCGGGCAAGTTCAGAGTGGGTTTTGGAGGCCTAACGATTGATTCTTGAAGGAAGTGGGAGTCTCCTAGGAGGACTGGCAAAGATGGCTTTTGTTTCTCGGGTTTCCTGCAGCACCCGGAGCTTTCTTGTTTAACCCTGAAATTGCCCTTTCTGTCCCAGCACAAGGATGTTTAGAGCATACCACAACTCGCCAGATTGTAGTTTTCCTTGGGGCAACCAGCTTCGAAACTCGGGCTGTCAATATCTGGCCCCCTTTTGGGGGCACGGCGATCGCATTGCCCAAAACCAGCCGACCCAAGCGCGCTTTGAGACCCACACGGTCACCAACCTGGCGGAGCGCTTCGCACGGCAGCTGTCCGAAGAGGTGTCCGATGGGTCCAATCACTTGGGGTGCTCCCCTGAACTGAATCCCCACAAAAAGAAGGCACCCATTCTTTAACCGGGTCGTTTCTTCCCGGTAAATCACCACAAGCAAGCACCCCATGAAGCAACCCCCAGTCGGGTGTGTCTAGATTGGGGTACCCATTTTGGGCGCCACTTCAAGACACCTTTTTTCCCTTAGCCGCAGGTTTGTCGGGCGATGAGCTGAGCCGTTGCCAATGCGAGCCGTTGTTTTTTGCAGTGAGCTTTGGTCCATTTGACTTCAAGCGTGGGGTTGTTGCTGGGTGTCAGGTGTTTTCCTCGAGCGAAAAGTGGTGGGATCTACAGTCAGTGCAGCCCTCCCGAGTCGCTTTTGGGATAAATCAAAACGGGTCAACCACGGAAGGGTGCAACTCTCTTTCTGGGGTCGCTGCTTGCAACAGGGTGACTCTGTTTGACAGAAGGCGGCTTGTAACCCAAGCAACCAAGCCGGTTTTTTTCAGCAACTCCCAACCGGTTCCCGGAGATCATTCACTTTTTCCCGTAAAATGAATGGACAAATCGACTTCCCAAAAGAGGAGAAGCATTTTAAACACAAGGGCCAAGTTTCTGGACAAACCGAGCTCCACTTTGGGTGATCCTAAACGGGGTCTTTTGGAACCAATGATTCTTCCAAAAAAAAAACATGATTTTGCGGGTCTCAGACCCCCCTCGGGTTGCAATGGTTTCAAAGACCAAAAAGGGCAGATCGCTGGCATCCGATGTTGGAACCTTGTGCTCGAACTCAACGGGTCACGTGAGTTCACGGGTTTGGCTTCATATCGATGTCGCGCCCTGATACTCCGGTTCCTTTCATCCCGCACCAAGTCTTCTGGCCTTTGATGTCTTCACCGCAAGCCAACCCAAACAGAAATGGCTCCCTTTTGCTACCACCGGCAGAGGGTGGGTAGGGGATTTTTCAGGCGGACTCCATGGAGAAGGAGGGCCTTCGCCTGGAGGTGGTGGCCGGCGGCCTGAGAATGGAGCCAAAGGCCCCCCGTTTTCAGAAATCGGTTTCAACCTCCAGTCCCAATTTCCTCGATGAGGTAATGAAGGCTTTGGGGGGGGTTAAACTCATTTGGCCGGATGACCTGCCTGATTTGAATCCTGGCTGATCTTGAGTTTGGATTTGTACCTTCAGAGTTATGTTGGATAGGGGCCGACGCATGGACCAGAACGCAAACAATAGAATATTGTTGGTGTGCTCCATGGTTGCCAGTTGTTCTGCGGATTCCCCTCGTCGTCCTTCCTGATTTTGTGGGTTCTCCTGGGTCGCTGGGTAGTTGGCTTGCTACTGGGGGGGATGAACCTATGTTGGGCATGTGAGGGGGATATTATATATATATATATATAGATTATATATTATGTATATGTGTATCATGTATGGTACCCCACCAAACAAACCTGGGTGCTCAAAGTTTTCATACAACAACCGCTGCAATTGCATCCCATGATTTTACCGTTAGGAGAAGTGCAAATGAGAAGGGGTGGGCAAGCACCCTATTCTCTGCATTCCTTATTGTTTGTATTTGCAGATGGGGAGAGCTGGTCAATTTTGCGGAATCTAGAGTCAGTGAGTTAAGTCGGGGCAAGTGAGCAATTCAACATACTGCAATACAATTGCAAAGTTGATTGTCTTGCGCCACGCAGCCTGAACTCCGGTACGGGCTTTTATGAGCTCAGTATTGTACTAGTGTTTTAGTAAGCAACAGTATTGATCAAGTATTGCTTATGAGTGTAGTAGCAGTATTTGTTAGTTTGGCCATTGTGAACTACCATGAACCTGAAAACCAAGTAATTGGGACTCATCCAGTCCAAACGAATTTCTGGGACCCTGGATGACCCCTGATGAATTAGTTTCCAAAATTAGTTGGACCCCCACCACAGTTCCTCCCCACCCTCCCCCCCATGTTTCTTGCCCCTATAATTTGTTTGGATTGGTTTGAGGAATTGAATGCAAGAGGACAAATGGGAAACCACTCCAACCCACCAACAGGGAAACTGAATATCTTGAAATCGGGGAGCTGAGGTGCAGATTGTGGAGATTTACAACGAGCAGTTCCGGGAGCTGCTCCCCACTGATTCTCCCCTCATGCCAAAGTTTTTCTCGGTGCCCTGGGGTCTCCTCCCTTCGGTTCAGATGTGGGCCAAGCTGTGAGGATTGTTTTTGCATAATAATTTTGGGGAATCTCTAGAGGGCCCTTCTTAAGGTCCAAACCTTGCAATGGAGATCCCTTAGCCCCGCAATGGAGGGGTCAATGATGCTTAGGGCACCACGGTAGCGATGACAAAAGCGGTTTACCGTCCCAGTGAAAGTAGAAGCCTTCGGTCAAAGCCGTCTTTCCAAATACTGTTCCATGCAATTTGACATGTCACCTGGCTTCCAAGCCAACTCTGTCGCCCACTTTTTTCAAGCATCCAAGTGTCCCAAAAGGGATGGTCTTTGGGGGCTGAAAAAAAATGGGACTACCCTCTCCCCAATCATGGAAGTGGACAGAGAGGCTGGAAAGCAATGTCTTCCCACGCCTTCCGAACGTCAGCTTCCATGGAGGGTTATGACCCCAGCTGTACGCTTTCGTGAGGATCTTCTGGTGCCCGAAGGCGAGAAGCACGAGCCGCCAAGGCACTCCGCCCGATCGTCGCTTCGGGGCCGACGGCTGGCCCCTAAAGCAGAGGGTTGTTTTGAGGAGATTGGTCCAACCGCCCTGTGGAAGGCTACATGCGACTTGGCAGGAGAAGGGGAATGTGTTGCATGACCCCAGAGGTTGGTAGAGCAATGAATGTGGTGATTGGGAGTCTGGACAGTCTTATTTAACCTTGCAGTGATGGCAGATTGAGCAAAGCGCTTAGTGACTCAAGAAGATGGAGCTTACATCCCCCGCATGAATACTGGCTCCGTAGTCCATTTTCCTCTAAACAGGGCCTTTTGGTCCTCATTTCATCGCCAGATATTTCTTGTGGGTCGAAGCCTGGCCCAATTAGAATCAGTAAACACGGTGTTCTACCTTAGACAGCTGGGCTGGGCTGGGCAAGTCTGCGCACATGTGAATGGATTTCAGACCATAGTCTCAAATTAAATGAATGGGCGAGTCGTTTGTCAGGGTACCCTTTGGGGGATGGTGTCCCGGGAAGCGATAAGGAAAACCACGATTCAGGGGGTCCAATTCCCTATGTTCACACATACCCATATCGCCTTCCGGGATTTCGCCAGGCTCAAGATGGCCGCGCCCTGCAGCACTGCGAGCCTCCAGGCGGAGCCTTGCGTGCATGACGGGTGAACTTAGGAAGCTGGTAATACAATCATGAGAGTTGGAACCACCTCAATAGTGGTGGCCAATTGAAAATGACACCCATATGAGCGATGAGTCTGTCTTTGTGTGATAGTAACGTATCCACTTATTTTGGAAAGCCAGCTGCCCTATTCTGAGACAAGCACATGTGTCCGATTGCGTTAGCCATATGTTGCTTTTTTGTTCAAGCAATCTGTGCCACACCGTTTCCGCTATGCTGATCACAGATACCAGACTGGGTCTCAGAGTTTGATATATGCCCTGCCATCGTCATTTGACACTTGATGCGTAATTAAGAATGATGAGTCCTCGGGTGTCAGACGACGGCAAGACAAGAGTCTTTAGGAATTTGGTTGTGGCTTCAGTTTCCTGGGGCGAGCCTGACAAACGCAATTGCGGGACCCCCCCAGTTCTTTCCCTTGAGAGATTTATTGGCGGCATCATGACCATGCTCGATCAGCAGAAACTTGCCACGGCTACCAAAATTATCCTTCCCCAGGCTCACATCGATGGAAGCTCCCAGGAACCCTGAGTTCTGGCTTGTGAATGTGTTCACTGCAGACCTGGCCACAGTTGTTGACATTGGACACTTACTTTTCCTATGGTTGCCAAGGAGCCCCATTACGACCCCCTCAAGCCCAATAGCGGCGAAGAACGACCACCATGCACAGCAAGTATGAGGTCCAGGTGGCAAGTGATGAGCAAATGTTGGACCTTGCCTCCGCAAACAGTCGCTGGAGCAAGTCCAGGCTTTTGCCGACTGTAAGTTGGAGAGGTCCCCAATTACTCAAAAGGGTCGGCTCAACACCTTTCGCGCATGAATGGCATCTTCCAAAGAGAACAAACTGTCAGCGATTCAGCCGCCCCTCCACATACCGTAGGGCCGGCCGGTTATCATGATTCTTGCTGGTTCTCAGTAGGGAATGAGGGATAAAAACCTAGAAGCCATCCGTGATAGTTCCCTGAAGGGGATCCAGTCGTTGATTCCTTACCTATCGAACCAAGCTGTGGGTCTTCCGAAGTCCGCTCACGCAGGGTGCCCAGCAGCGACGCGTCACCGATGGCAAGGGTATGCTGCGGAGTCTACAGGCCATGTCGATCCCCAGACCGCGCAGATGTTAAAAGCAAGTCCCTTCTCAGAAGAAGAAACAAAATCCGCCCCGGTCTGGAAACCGGCTCCATAAAACTCCCATTAAAGTCACATCCTAATATGACCGGCGAAAACTGGTGCTCTGTTTCAGCGCAGTTCCCTTTTGAGAGAGGCACGGAGGGGTTTACCATTTGGCCCGCTGGGGAAAACAAAGGGCCCCCTAGTGTAGAATTCCTCTTTCAGGGGGTTCCGATAGTTCTGTCATGTTCTGTCCAAATCTTCTCTAAGGAGAGACGGTGCGTCCGAAGGCTGGGCGAGCCATTTGCTGTTTTACTCTGGGATTTCCGAAGCCAAATTGGAGACCATTTGCTACCAGGTTACCAGGGTCACTGCAAAACTTCCAAACGGTGTGAGGGGCCTGGCTGGCTTAACACAAGCGAAATTTGAGCTCTCCGGATTCTTGTTTACCAGCACCGCCCAACTATTATTGTTCAAACGCCTAACAACCCGTCCAATTGCAGGTACTTCCGCATGCAAAACCTAGATCAGTATTTAGCCCAAGCTACCGTTTTGTCCTATACAAACTCCCGAGCTCATGTCTAAGCGCGTGGGATAAAGATGTGCAGCGCTTCCTCCTGCCAGTGACTTTCTCCCCTGGTTGCCTTCCCTCCCTCAGGCCCCTTGACTCTGCTGCACTGACCCCACCTGTTGCCAGGCCGCCAAAGGGTTTGGACTCGAGGAAACGCGCCCGTGCCCGCGCCTCCGACGCGCAAGTAAGACGACGCAGTGACACAGCAATCCGCATGTAACACGCATGTGACACGCAAGTGACATGCAAGCACTACAGAATGACAAAAGCTGCGTGCAGCAGCGGGTACTCACAGCACACGCGCCCGGAAATTATTGAATGTGGGGATAGCCGGTGCATCCCCTGCCGCGCTTGCGTCCAACCCTGCTGTGAATTTCCTCGGCTGTAAGAGGGAAGGGGCATCCCGCATTACACAAATAGAGCATGTATTTGCCAAGTGGTGGTTTTTCTTCGCAAGTTCTGAGTACAGTCGACTGAGCAGTAGTCGGAGTGCCGGTATTTTTGTTTCATTACGAAGCAGCGAGAAGTTCAAATGGTAACTGTGTGAGGCAAGACCCATGAGAGGGATGAAAGGAGAGCATGGGAATAGTTCGGCACGCCAAATGACAACACACGCATCACAAAGATATCTTCAGAGAGAATTGGAACTGATACTGTCAGCGATGTATGTCTGTAGCACAGTAATGTTAGTCATGTTATAGTGGAATTGTTGCTTCAATCACAGCCCCATCAATTGGCGCCTGCTCAAGAACTGATATGCCGTTGTTGCTTGTGCTTTGGTTTGGATTCTTGTAGGTTCTACCCTCTGGCAATGGAAGCTGATCGGAGGGTGTTAGAAGACCACTTCCTGGCGCGCTTGTTCCCTTGATGGCTTTCCCATGAAAATGCATGCGTCAACCCCAAAGGACATGGTGCCCCTTTTTCTGCCAGGGGCGCTTTCTTTCTTTCCGGCTGAGTCGATCCTTCGCCTAGAAGGTCACTAAACCATCATCTCCTTGAGAAAGGCTCCTCTCCTTTTTTCGATTAGCAGGGATGCGTAAACTTTCAGCTTCAGGCGCTCAAGGTCCACGCACGAGTCATTTGCGCCGACACCTGGGATCCCCGGGCCTTGAAACCTGGTTGCTTTACCCAGTTTGCCGAGTTTCGTCTAAATTGGGTCAGCCATGATAAGAGTGGAACCCTAGCAGTTCAGGCACGTCCTGGGTTCCTCCAGTCTCGCCAGTCTGCCTTGCGCTGCGGCCAAGCTCAGCGCGCGACTAGCGCCACCTCTGCCCCGGCACCCAGAAACAGCTAGAATCCTGAATCTACAAAGAAGCAACTAGAATGGATACATACTGATGTGTAATTATATCTAAGTATATGTATAGATATAGCTTAGAAATAATACACATATACATATTCATAGGTCTACATACACCGAGCAGGGAACATCTCCATATATATATATATGTATACACATACTGTTTGATTTATATATGCATGATTTGTGCGTAAGTAATTTTGGGAATATGTTATGTTTGTCCAAGATATGCCGTGGCCCTTCGAGTGGCCAACAGGGTCTTGTGTCTTTGCTTTCTTTTGAAGATAGAGCACAGGGACATGCCAGTTTCTGCGAACAATCAAGTGCAGAGAGAGAGAGAGAGCGAGAGAGAGAGAGAGCGAGCGAGAGAGCGAGAGAGAAACCGAGGGACAGGGAGAGACAAATGGAGCGAGCCAAGCTAATGCTATCAGGTGCACTCAGGATGGCGGCTAAAAATATAGTTACAGTCTGCTTTTTGACTACTTGGCACTTGGCTCCCTGCTAGGTTGGATTTGCCGACGTTTGCAAAGGCTTTGTGGGTTCGTCATGTTTCCCTAAGCCATTGGACCCGCACCCTTCAACCACATCTGTTTTGCTCCCGGGATGAGCCCAAGTCCTTGTTTTTGCCAATCTATGCGAGCGGCTCCCGAATGCTTGGCTTGGACGAGTTTTTGCCAACCAACCACATTGCTGAGTGATGAGGCCTACAACCGTGCCTCACTTGCTCATGTCAGCGAAGGCCAAACCAGTTTGTTTTGAGCGTGATTGCAGTCGGCCAGTGTTAGACTACTTACTCAACCTGAACCACCAAGGCTGACTGCTGCGCAAGGCGACCTTGGCCAATGGCTACCCTTTCATATCTCAGATCATGGGACAATGGGTAAAATGGTGGTGTTTGCAAGGCCACCCTTGACACAGGAAAAACCTTGGGATCAGGGATGGCTCACATGAACACTGGGAAATCCGACACTGTCTGGCTTCCGAAGGTCCATGGCCGCTCCTCTCGCTCCCACTTGGCACCTCGAATCGAACGCGAGTTTGGGGCAGAGCGGCTGGAGAAAAAGAGACTCGAGTCTTGAGAGGTAGTTCTTGGGGCCTTCCAAATCATGTTTCATATTTTGGGGTGGGCAATCTGCGGACCAGACAAAAAACGGAACAAGCATCGAGAATGTGCTGGGCCAAGGCAATCCTCGAATCCACGTGAGGGATTTGTCTTTGTCTAACCCGGACACCGTTCTTTGCTGCACGTTAACCATTTTTGGACTGCGATCCTGGCACGAGGGGTATCTCGTAAAATGGGCACGAGTCGATTCTCGGTGAGTTCTAGTCTCTCTCACATGTGCCTCGACGATCCTTCGGTGCGAGTACTGGATTCCCTTTTGTTGGCTTTGATGGCTCTTGGGGGTTTCATTCGCTCGGGCATTGTTAGGTTTAGTTCGCTCGAACGGTTTGGTTCTCATCCGAAACTCCCGCTCTTGCTTGTGGCTTCGCATTCAGACTTCTTGAGCTTTTGTGGCATGGGATTTTACTCGTCGTACCTTCTAAGCGCAAGCACTTTTGCGCTTGACTGCAAAGTCGGGCGGTCCAAATGGGATCACTCTTTGTCTGCGGATTTATCTCTGGGTTGACGTGTTTGCCCCCAGGAGGGTTTGGGAAAGTGGTTGTGATCTCAAAGGGGATTGTCATGGTGCGCCCCGTACGCCACCGAGGGAGCCGACATTCCTTGCCTGAAATGACCCTAGGGGCTTGACGAAGCCTGGGGGTAGCAACGCCCAGAACCCTGCCTCCTCCAATTTTCCAACAGTCCATGAACTGAGGGCTGCTCACATGAAAAGGAGACAACCTTTACTTGTGATACGGCCAGCAGTTCGGTGCAGTCGTCCCATTTTTTGTTTGCTGGTTGGCCAACTCGGATCTCGTACAACCTGTCGGATCGTGTGTGTCTGGGTGAGCACCAGTTTTGCATATGCGCAGCGGTCAATGCCCTCCACTGTTGGAATCGGGATGACAGCGGGGTTCGAGTTACTCCCGGTCCAAATGTGTCCATGATTGGTTTATTTCCTCTTTGATTCCATTAAACAAGGGTGTGTCTTTGGGTTCTCTTTTGCGGCTTGTTCAAAGGGTTAACCGAAGAATAATCCTCTTGAATTTGAGACACCCGTACCTGCACACCGAACACAGCTACTAGTAGGTTGTCTGCATCTCAATTGTCGCCCTGCAGTTGTCACTTGACAGAACATGTTTTGATTTGACAACCCCATGCTTCAAGGGACCGCTGTAGTTCGACCTCAGGTGATGATGCTCTACCTCGTCACCTATGACGAGACAGGTGCGCTTGTTTTGCGTGTCCTGACGTCTCAGCCTTGCTGCCGGTGTTTGCATTTGGTGCCGTTCACGTTCTTTGGCACAGGTTTCCAAGCTGGTAAGCTGAATGTTGCCAGGAATCCACTACTCTTGTTAGCATAGAACTCTGGGAAAAAGGGCCCATTTGGGGCTCCTGGTTTTACTTTTTGCCGGGCTTGGTTTTTGATTTCCCTTGTCCTTTCGCCTATTCTCAGTGGGCAATCTGGACAGAAACCCACCAGGTCCACCAGTCGTTTCTCACACAAGAATCACTTTAGAAATTCATGCTGGGAAAAGTTGGCCATTCTCATGCTTCTCACGTTGTCTTACTGTGAATAAAAGCAAGCAGAAGTACATGTTGAATTAAGAGCCCTGTATTTTTTTTTGTGTGTGTGTGTGTCTGGTTTTGTTTCCCTGCAGTCCGCATAGATGACCAATCAACCTTCCTTAATCACCACTTTTGTGTGGAACTCACCCTTTTCGGCCTTCATTTTATGGACAAACCGAAGGCGCGGAGCGAGCGCTGGGGCGGCTGAGCCTTGTGGACCTCGCCGGCTCCGAGCGGATCAAGTGCTCTGAGGCGTATTTGGGCCCAAATTTGGGCCAAAGGGCCGCCGTTGTTGTCGCATTGGGGGGGGGGTTTTCAGGGTGGGATCAAGGGAAGCTTCCGTTGGCATCCGTTTGGCTTTCGGAAATCTTTGATTGCCAATTTTGAAAGTTTTTTTGCTCAAGGGAAGCCAAACAGAAGCAACCCAGGTGAAATGAGCTTTTCGTCTATTTTCGGGGTGTTTTACAGCCAGACAGAAGCCAGGGGAAGCGTAGAGAGGCTGAGGTTGGTCAATAGCCTTGACCCTGTAAGGCCCTTTCAGGGCTGATGGGCTGACCCTGACATAGACCTCCATTGGCCGCCTTAGAGGGAACAACAAAGACTGTTCTGAACGAACCGTTTAAGAACATGTAGTAGTTTTTTTAGAGAACTAGAAGAAGCATCTGAATTGACGTCTAGGAGTTGATGGTTTGTTTTTACGGCAATAAATCCAGCGATTCATCAGCTTGCTTCAATGCAGGTCCTTTGCATTGAGATCCAATCCTTATGTCAGGTTTAGCATGATGGTTAGATGTTTGGACTTTACTGGGTGCTAATAGCCCATGTGTCAAGCTACGGACTTGGACACCAATGGGTGGGTTTTCCTTTTGGTTTCCCTTCAAGCCAATCAATCAAGAAACGCATGCACAAAAACAAAAACACACACACACACACGCACACTCACACAAGTTGTGTTGGCTTTGTTTTGTGTTTTTGAACAATTCCCTCAAGGCCACCAGATGGACGTGAATATTTCCCGAATCGAGACCCCATGTTTAGGGGCACCCCAGTTTATACCTGTTGCCTACAAAGGCCATTGCACTAGCCAATCCATGGAAGTCCTTTCTTTGGACCCCAACAAGTTTTGAAGAGGTACTAAGAGGGACAATGTTCCCATCTCCGCCCCGCAGAGCCTATGATAAAACAAAATGCATAAGTGTGCGTGGCGTGCGTGCGTGGTGTGGGTGGGTGTGTGGGTGTGGATGTAGACAGCGGAAGTCAGGGACCACCCCAAACGGCTGATCTCATGTTGGTGCCCTTTTCCAGGCCAGCGCCGGAATAGTAGGATGTCTTTTTTTGATTACGACACAGTCTTTGTTGACAACCTAATTATATAGTGTTTAGCCCAATCAACCTGGCAGAGTGTCAGGGGTGTTGCCTTCAAACGTGATTTGAATTGCATATCAACCAGGCTATCAATCCTGAGTCACCATTGCGGTGAAGCAAGGGGTGGGGGATGGTTCAACGTGGCAATTGCATGCAGAAACCCTCCATGACTGTGTCCAGATGTGCTGATTTGACGTGGGTGCGTCTTCTTGTAAGGAACCCCCAAAATGATGATGGCCTTATGGCTTTCCCCCCAACACAATCCCAGGAGAATCTCCAGAGGCACGCTCATGTGTTTGGGCAAATCCTTGCAAGCGATTCGATTCTGGGCGTTGTTGCAAGTTACTGGAAGGAATCCTCAGGCCAGAAGGGGGAAAATGTCTGAAGCTTGAGCAATTTCCAATGGTGAAAGGCCCCTACGAGGTCCCTGAGCGCCTTGGGCGTTTCGTAGCAGAGATTTGCTAATCGGGCGTTCTTCGGGGGAACGGGCGCAAATTTGAATTCGAGCAGTTTTGGCTATTGCGGCGGCTTCTCTTTTCTCATATAGTCTGTTCCGTTGATAAATGGAAACATACCCGCAGAACGGGCGCAAATACCCGCAAACGAGCGCAACTACTCCAAAACGAGCGCAAATCCGAATCATGTAACAATTGGTATTCTGCAAGAAGCCCGTGTTCATGAAACGAGCGTGATTTGGGGAACGAGCACTTGTTGGATCATTGGGCGAAAATAGTTGGCCCAATCTGTCTTTTCGTGACACACATTTATGTAGCAATGGAAGGTCCAAGAGTATGTTTGGGTAGACCAGGTTTTATCTTGGTTCCCTTCCCAGGAATCGCCTCCAGTGATTCTGAAACTTGGTGTTGGACCTCTTGGCTGTCGATTCCGGGTGCATGGACCTGCAGACCTCAAAGGGTACCTTGGTACCAAACGGATGTTTTTTGAGGGGTTCAGAGGGGTGAAAGTACCTCCTCAGGCACCAGGTAACCCTTCGGGCTCCACATGTTTTTCCCTACATCTTCATGGGACATCGCCGCTCTCGAGTGCGAGCCAGCACAGCTAGGATGGTCCAACATTTGCGACCTTGTGACGTTTTTAGCGAAAGAAGGTCCAAAGAGCAACACCGTTTTTAGCCCGAGCACTGGCCGCCCGAGGCACGAGATTTTGGCCCAAGAGCTTACGGCAGGAAGCTGTCGAAATGGGCTGTGGAGCTAGCGCCGGTCGGGAGTCGCCGCAGGAGGTGCAGAGTTGGGGTCACAGCTCAAAGCTTGTCTCTGTGATAGGCTTCGGAGTGCTCCGGAGCGGCTTAGAAGGGTTCCAAGATCAACATGTTGCAACGTTGGGGATGCTGTCCGGGCTTAGTTCACAACCACGGTATTTCTGAAACGATTAAAGCAAAAGGTTACCTGTGTGGTTCCCCTTGAAACAACCAAACAAAGGGTAGTGTTTCACGATGTTCAAATTGGGCCAATCCTGAGGCGCCAGAGTTGCCTCCCGTCCTCCTCACAGATGTCGCGAGATTCAGCGGCACCAAACCGTATGCCAGGGTTTGCACGGACATGGCGGAAGCCCCAAGGCATCTCCTCAGTGGATTGAATGGCACTCGTTGCTTTTGCTTGGAGATGCGTGTCCAACCCCAAACCTGTTGTTTGGACCCCTCATTCTGCCCCTTGAGGTGCATAGGGCCAACAAATATCAGGTCGAACAACTGGGCCCCTTTTTTCCTTTTTGTTCGTGGTTGGGGACCTTTCGAATTGCGACCTTGGGCTTCGTGGTCAGGCATGGGGAGTTCAAAGTCCAACGCGTGCGCGCCTACAACGCCGAAGAGTGGGCAGCACGCTTTGGTGCAACATCGTGAGCAAGCCCCTTCATGCCTCTGTTTCAAAGCTGTGATTTCAATGTCCAATTGCCTGGCTTGTCTTGGCAAAATCAGGAAGATGGATTTCGAAATAGATTGTCACGTCCCTCAAGAAATGCGTGGGCATCCCGAGTGACATGTTAGCACGATTGCTACAAGCAATATATGATAATCCATGGAAAAGTGTGCAAGCAGGGAGGATTGCAAATGTGTATAGTGTTCATACGCTGCTTGGTTGTGGCTGAGTGGCACAGAATAACATCTATCAATCGGGAATCTTAATGCGGCACACCCTCCAAAATAGTTAGTTGATGTGAGTCGCCTTGCAACTGATGTTTTGTGAGCGTCCCCAGTTAAACACACACACAAAACTCGGCACTTGACGCGGTGCATAGAAATCACAAGTCGCAGGGCTCTGCCCAATTTGGCATTGCCAATGTGCCGAGTACATTAGGTCGTTCTTTCGATGAACACGAACCCATTTGGACAATGGGTCTGTGTTTCGCGTACCCGTATACGGGTATACCATTCGAATGCAGAGTCATGTTCCAATAGATGTTTTGACTCAGTTTGAATTATTTGGACGGTCCCACCTTGTCAAGCTGAAGCTGCCTGGGTGGACATCGGCGACTCGAGGTGTTTATTTTGCGGTGTCCACTTCAGTCCTCGTCAGCTGCCACCGGACTCGGCCAAAGCACACGGTCGGCAAGAAAAAGCTAGAACGCTATTTGCCCCGTGATCGTGTCTAGGTTATAGCTGTTGCTTGTGACTTCTCAGCTTCTAGCGTGCTTTACTGTTTTC
>CAUJNA010001158.1:50000-67500 GCA_963377175.1 Effrenium voratum
GATTTGGTCATCAGCTTTGTCAAATCTACACTTTTGTCACCTTTCAGACAACTTCAAATCCGGTCAAGAGCCAAAGCGCAAACTCAGGTTAGACAGTGAATACTCACCATCATTTTTTCTGAGGAGATGATACGGGGCACACTTGCGGGACACCACAATCAACCTCAAATTGGGGTGCACTAGCTGATTGATCATGGCTTATTTGCATGTGTACAAAGGCTGCGTGTGGTTTGGAAACGGAAGCTTAGCTTCCCCCTTACTTCCTAGTGGGTAGTGGCTGTGGCTGCCTCTTTTACCTGTAAAAGACATGCCTCTCGGCGCATAGTTTGGGCAAGCACCACTTGCCGGCCAAAAATACATTCGAGAAACGGACGACGACGTCAGAGGGGCCAACAATTGTGGCCTTCCTTTTGGTGTCCCTTTACGTCAAGCTGACAAAGGTACACAACAAAAGACACCCACACGTCCTGTCGTTTGTTTCAGTTGAGGCCTGAAAGGTTGGCCTCAAGGACATATTTGGCATGCTGCATGCCAAAGGCCTGTCCTGGGTGCTTGGGGCAGTATATTCCATGAGGTGCCTAGCATATATTGATACACGTTGTTCCAATGTTTCCAATGTTCTCCCCAAACCCTCGGTGGGTTCTGTGGTTTATGATTTGGTCCAGGTCCTAAAGCAGAATGAATTGTTATTTACTTGAGTCGGCACCACGCAGAACAGGACGGCCTTCGCAGCTAGGGTTGCACTGACCCGGCTCCTACGTGCCCTGGCTTGTTCAAAGCCAATCCTCAATCCGTATGCCAAATGGTGTTTTTCCTTGCGGTGTCCCAATACGGAGCGCGCAGGAGGATTAGGGATCCCCCATTCTGAACAAGCCAGCTGGTCCTCCACATGGAGGCGTCAATCGTTGGAGCAAGCGTTGTTGCCAACCCTCTTGCACAGACTCGTGCATGAATAGTAAGTAGGGCTGGGGCTGGGAAGAAGTTTAAAACTCAGAATCAGGTAAGGCGGTAGGTTGGTAGGTTAAAGATTTGCGACATTTGAACAAGGGGTCGGAAAACGCCACTCATTTCATACTTATTCCAGAAGCGATGTTGCAATCCTTTTGGCCAGGCGGTATGAGGCAAATGGCGACCGGCAGAACTACATATGCAACGCACATTGTTTGAAGCAGGCTTGTGTTGCCTAGTTTGTCTTGTTGGCAGAGCTCGGGTTTCCAATAAGTTAAAGCCACCATCCTCCCGAGTGTGTGTGTGTGTGTGTGATTCTCTCAAGCCAGCCGCCTCCTTTTTCCATCACTGGGACAGGCGCGCAAGCGGCGTTTGTTGGTTTGTGTGGACTTGCGTTTGTTGCTACTCATCGCAGGTTTTGTGGTTGAACCCTGCCCCGGATCACACGACCAGGATCCCGCAATTGACAGGTCAGCCAACCTGACACTCCAAGAGCAGTCAAGCGGACCCTGTCGCGGTGCATGGCCAATAATTCTCGGGAAACCCGCCTGCAGAAAGATGAAGCCAACCTTTGCTTCAGCCCAAGGCTGACTTTTGGACCTAGGCACGGCAATGCCTGGCGATCGCACTGGTGGAAAATTGTCTAAGGTAGAGAAGAGTTAGGTGACCTCTGTTTGGTAATGCTTTGCGGCTCTTTTTTTATTCACCGCTGTGCGTGTGACTCCACTGCCACACTGCTTTTGCCTCCAGCAGTCCAGTTAGTCAACCTGAGCCAACTGCACTCACATTGCACCCACAGGAAACGTTGCTGTGGGTTTACACGTCCCGGTGAATCTAGGCCGAATCTACGCATTAGGCTGTCATCGATGGGTTCACGACGTCTTGGCTTATGTTGCATGCTGCTGCTTTCCATAATTGGGGAACCCCCATCCTTTTGGTTTCACAATGGAAGTGCAAAACTGTTGAATCTTTATTGTCTTGAAGATGGAATGTGCTATGAGCACGGGTCCCGACGGATTGGGCGTTAGTGGCTCCATTAAACACTTGGGTCCGTTGGTTTGGGGGTGGAGACCTGCAGCTGGAACAATATTATACAATATTAATATAAACGGGAAAATCATTAATATCATATTCCTACAATCACGACTCAATGTAGTTTTAAATCACGCGTTGCAGCCTGGGTGTCCTTTTTTTGTTTGGTTTTTGGACCCAGGGGCTCCAAAAACACGAATACACAGACAGACATCCACCTGGCTTCCCCTCGCTCGAGTGCAGGCGACAGGAGAGCGCCTCAGGGAAGCCCAGCACATCAACCGGTCCCTCAGCGCGCTGGCGGACGTGGTGGTGGCCAAGGAGAATCCGTCCCGTTTCGCGGCCCCAATTTGGCGCAACCTATACCTTTTAGGGAACTCAAGAGGAAGCATTGAACTCAAGAGCAAATGTGTCATTTGGACGACCCGAAGGTTGACGGTGATCGATTTCCTTCAGGCACCCCTTGGTGCAGATCCGTGGACATGGGCTCTAAAAGGATTGCGAGCACTGTCGACTGGCTGACGTTGACTGGAGACAGACAGCATTGTGACATGCTGTGCTTCGCGTCATGCTGTGTTTCGCGTCCAGATGTTCAGAGTCCCCCCCAAGAGAATATTATGGGTGTGATTTTTTTTCGAGGCTACCAGGGGCTGGTTTAGAGCGAAAACAAAAGGATACCACCTGTTCACCCGAAGTTGGCGACCGTTGGTTCTTCGAATGTTTGATTGGTGCCCACACCGGCTTTCCAACGCATGAACTGACTTTTTCAGTTCCAACACTTGCTAGCATGGTGAGCAGTCATTCAGGTAACCCTTAATTGGTGATTCGGATATGTGCATTGGGATTTGAACCCCTGGGTTCTTGTAGAGGGCAAATGGGAAACCATCGCCAGCCTCATCAATCCACAACCTCCAAAGCACCAATGCGGGCGAAGCTGAATGATTCTTTGGCAGCTGTGCCAGGAGAAAGGAGTGCCTCATGTGCCCTACCGAAACTCCAAGCTGACGCACCTCTTGCAGGCACCCGCGCGATGGTTTCCGCCAATTAGGGGGGCCGGTTTTTAGGAAACGACGGTCTCTTTGCAGCAACTCACTTCGCTAGCTTTTGGACGCCGTAGTGTTGTAAGGCTGATTTGGGTGAGCAACGACAGGTTCAGGCCTTTGCTCATCAGGAAGTGAGGTGAAGAGTTAGCAGCGCCCAAAAGCCACAGATTACTGAACCCCCTTGTTGGACCCCCTCCCCGTTTCGTTCGAGGTTTTTTTGTGTGAAGCGTTCGCAGAAGGCCGGGTGCGGGATGCACTGTTTGTCAGCTCCCATCGCCGGTGGGTGTTTGAAATGGTCGGGAGGTGTGTCAACCCCGACTTTTGGGCCAGATCCCAGGACGTGCGTGCTTTAGCTGCAAGCTGCTAATAGCTGTTATCAGCCTCTTGTCAAAACCCGAGTTGTTTCACACAATCTGGGAGCGAGCTGTCAACTTGCAATGTGGGTGGTCCAACTAAGGAAACCCATGAGCCTAACAGCTGCTGATAGCTGCCATTAGCATCGGAAGCTCTTAGCTGCTAAATTCGCAATAGCAGCTACTGGCTGGTAGCACAGAGTCGTCGCCAAGGGGGAGCGGTTTAACCAGGAATGGGGGGGGGGGTTGTGAAGGACTGTTGTTGGCGTAGGTTGGTTTTTTGTTAGGGTATGCCCTTTTATGGTGGTCATAGCATAGCAAACCTGCTTTGAAGTGGCATGCTGAGGGATTCTTAAGAGTTTCAGGTGAGGGGGAAAATTGGCAAGTTGCAGGATGTCTCTCTCGCTCCCTCTCTCTCTCCCGCTCTCTCTCTGTCTCTCACTCTTTCTCTCTCTCTCTCTCTTTCTCTCTTTGTCTCTCTCTCTCTCTCTCTCTCTCTTGCGCACCCAGTCACATTTCAACTGCATTTGTCCAACCGCACTTGTTCAGAGCGAGAGTAACAAGGGCGTCTGAAAATCGCACTTGATGCACGCTTGTTCTAGAGGGTATTCTGGGGTGTGCCCCCAACCTGTTTGACGGTCGGAGCCTTTTGGTTGTTGCTTTTCTATGTGTTGCGAGCTTATGGAGTTAGACACAAAAGTAGCTTGTGCTTACCATCAACTTGCCAGTTGGCAACCCGAGCTAACTTGTTTGAGATTGTTTCCCGGAGGGTTGCTCTGAATCTAAAAAATGATGACCATCGACAAGGGTAGTAATTGATGGGTTTGTTTCTTTCTCCAGAGACCAAATCTCTACCGTTGTGACAGGGTCGGAGCCTGTTTCAGCTCAGGAAGCACCAGTTTCTTTGCGGTTCCCCTGACAGCCCCTTGCCACTGAGAAAGCATCACTGTGCCAAAGGCTCGGGCTTGGTGGTGGTTGTCTAATCCAGCTTGTTCCAAACCTGTCCAAGCTCTGAGTGTTTTTTTTTGCAAGAGCGACTTGGAATCCCGGCGTTGGCGGGTTTTTGGGTCAAGTTCCCAAGTTCCGGGAGGTTGCGAGGTGCCCAGGCTGGGCTTCCCCAGGAGGGTTGAAGACGAAAACTTTTTCTCCTGCAACATTCGGAATCCATGATTCACTGATCTCACTTGCGAAGGAGACATTTGACCACACACCGCCACCCATTTGCCCGCAAATGAACACACACACACACACACCATTACCCCAGAAGACTCCACGTTCCCAACACCCCGAACTCTCCACGCACGGACCACCCCCCCCGCAACAACCGACAAGATCGCAGGATGCCCTGGGCGGCCAGCAGAACAGCCGAACGGTGATCATTATTGCGCTGCCGCCCACCAGGCGAAAGAGGGCCCACCCCAAGCAGTGACTATCTAAAGATCACAGACATGTTTATGTGTACAGACCTCTACATACGGATGCAGGCATGTATACATATTATACGAAGATATATACATATTTAGTACCCCCCCATGGATCTACCTTCCTTCAGAATTCACTGGCATGTGCAGTGTTTTCGGCCTTTTGTTGTGGCTTTGGGGAAAGCAGCAAAAAGGCTCCAAACTTTCCAGGGAATCTTGAACCCTGAATGACATTTCAGTTGGTTTGGATCTACCTGTATCCTATTCTAATTTGAGGCTTGGTCAGGAGATGCAAAAGAGCAGCTATATTACTTCTTTTTGTCTCATCAAGACTGGCATCAAGTTGTCAAAAACCAGCCGCTTCTGCTTAATTGCCCCTAACAAGCTGGACAACACACACCTTTGAAAAAACGGTTGCAGCAATACACTTGGCTCGACCCCCTCCAATTTTACACCCTTTTTTAAGAGGCAAAGAAGGCCCCGAAATACGAGGTGCGGGGTGGACCCTTAATTTTGCGAGGTAGTTTTTTTTTAATAGTTCGAGGTACGAGGTAGAAATTATTATAATTTGTCCAGATTCATGGTGGTTCCCTGTTGGCGGGTGTCGCAGTGATTTCCTGTTGCTGGGTTTTATGTTGGTTCTGCTGTTAACCGAGTCAAGCCCAGTCGAGAGGTCGTCCCTGGGGGAGACTTTGCACTCTCTGCAGCTCAGCGCCCGTCTCAACTCCTTGCGCGGGTGCCCGATTGGAGTGCGCAAGACCGAGTCCTATAGGCCAATTTAGCATACTACTACCTGTTGTAATCTAGTAAAGCCTATATGAGTGTGTTCTGCTTAAAAGGTGCCCTTTGTTTGGGCTTGACAAGAGGGAAACCAAGAAGGAAACTATTTGTTTGGAGGGTGTCCCTATTTTGTGACAAACCCCGTGTGCAGCTCGCGAAAAAGCCCTTTTCAATGTTCAAGGTGTGACGCTTTTCAGGTGGTGTTCATGTGCGCATGTATGGGTTGCCTTCAAATGGGTATGCCTCGCCTTGCATGGTGCCGGTTTGAGGTCCTGCGTCTGTCATTGTGATATCTGGGTGACTCACACCCCATCAGTATGACCTTCCGCAATAATTTTGGGGTCTGTGGGGAGACAATCATAGTCAAACCCAGCGGTTTCATCGAATCTGCTCCCCGGCCGTCCGAGGGCCGTACAGCGCAAAAACACGGCACACGGCATCTCTGCGCCGGAGAGGGAGCTTGCCTTTTGGGGCGAGGGACTGGTGTGGGCCACGTGCATGCAAGAGCCCACGTCCGGAAAGATTAGTGAGTAGCGTTGTTTTTTCTCGATAAATGAACTCCAAAAAGGTCCACAAACAGACTTGTGATACATTGAGTGCCGCACTCCCGCAAAATTGGCACAGGCAAAGCCACTTATCGAACCTGGTTTCAGTGTTTTTGTTGAGCTTTCATGGTGGGAGCATTCGAAAGGTTCATGCATAGAGTCACTTTGCGCAAGTCTTGTTGTAGGATCGCTTGCTATTGGATCGCTTGTGCTGTGGGCGACGGAAACTTTGCTGCACCGAGAGTGCTGTTTTCCAAGCTGTGTGTTTCTGACCCGGTTGTCTAGAAAGGATGGGCCGTTTTGGCGAAGCCTCCGCAAAGCCACCGCCCGCGGAGGCGGGAGCAAGGCCGCGAAACCGCTATATAGTTTGCCACGTCAGCTCTGCAAGGATGTAGGGTTGCTTTTCTTTGGCTTGGACGCGCGGTGTGTGGTTGCATTGGTTGGCCTGTACTGGTAGTTTGAATGTCTTATTTGTTTTTGGGGTCTCGTCACTGGCTGGATCTTGGGATCGATCTGAGAAGATTCGTCTATGTGGCGGTGTTTCCGCGTGAACTGCATGCCCGATCACAGTCATTGGCTATTTGGTTATTAGTTATTTGTTTGATATTTAGATTGCTTGCGGGGAATGCAATTGATGAGCAGACTTGATCATGCGGGGCTGTTTGGCTGGATGCAAATATGTTGGATCTTCTCGGGATGCCAACAGGCTGTTCATACTTACGTGTATCCACACTTGCATTCCTTTAGGTCTTCCCCACGTCGTCCTTCAATGCCCATCATCCAAAGGAGGGGCAGGCATTTTTAGCATATCCCTCTCGGGAGACCTTCTTGCCCTCAAGTCCGGAACTGAACCCTCTATTGGCGATTAAAATTCCTCCGTCCTACTTTGGTGCCTGATGTGTTCCAAAGTAAGGCCAGCCTGTCAAAAGAAATGTGGAATTTCCTCCTGGCACATCAACATCGTCATCGCCTTGCTTGGTTCATGGCTAGGGTCCAATGACCTCTTGGACGCGCAAAGCTTCTTGATTCCAACTAATTAGTGGACACGTGGCAAGGCTTCCAATTTGATCAGCCGCACACCTGCCAGGACGAAGACTGCCTTTCAGATGTGCGTCAAGAGGCGTTGCGGAACATTTGGGTCCTCTCGTCCGGTTGGATGTTAATTTCCATCGAGCCACTAGTGCTCTTCATTCGCTTGAAGCGAGGGTGGCCCTTTTGGCATAATTTTGGTTCCTCCCGCAAGCACCAGGTAATTCCATTTGAGGACGCTTACTCTTTTCTCTGTAACCAAGGAAAAGCAGGCAAGTGCACCAAAGCATCGAGTGGGCAGCATCGATTGCTTTCCTCACCTTCCCGGTGTTTTGGGTGCCAAAAAGCCGCTGGTTTGTGCCGCGAATTGGAGAACAGTTCTGCGCGATTTGTAACATATGTCCAATTGACCTCTGGACCTTGAGCCGTAAGGAAGATCAAAGGCAGGCATTGCTTTACCAAGTGGCTGGACACAGAGACGTGTTGTTCTGGAAGCTGCATTGGGAGAGAAAAACAACATGGTCTGATGGGTGACTATAGCTTCCCTGTGCGCGAGGCCGAACGCCTTCGAGCCGAGAACCTGCGAATGCGCGGCTTTGGCAGAAGATTG
Source organism: Effrenium voratum (assembly GCA_963377175.1). Taxonomy (NCBI): domain Eukaryota; class Dinophyceae; order Suessiales; family Symbiodiniaceae; genus Effrenium; species Effrenium voratum. Next base: position 57,762 of record CAUJNA010001158.1, read on the forward strand.
ATCCGGGTTTTCATCGCCACAGGGTCCCTTGAAGTACCTTTTTTTGGCAACCGCCAAATTGGGCCTGCTGTTTTTTTTGGGGGTTCCCCCAAATTGTGATTTTCCATTTGGTTTCCCTAGCAAAAGTTACTCCTCAACAAGCGACATTATAGGTGAAACATAATTTGAAGATGTTTCTGGGGCGTTTGGGCCAAGCTTTGAGAACTGTTTTTGAGGGGAGGGGTTGATGAACCAGCAGCAATATTGTCTTCATGGTTTTCAAAGTCGATTCCTGTTCAGATTCAGAGGCAACCTGCCGCATGGAGACTCTCTCATTTCAGTGAGGCAGATTGGTGTTGCACACATCGCCAGATAGAAGTTCTTTTCTGGGATCTCTTTTGTTACTTATCATACTGTGGTCGGAATGCCAAGGTCTGTCAACATGGCATGTCTGAGACAGCACAAGAGAACCATTCCATGGGTCACCATTGCCCCCCCCCCCCCAGCGCAATGTTTGCGTACCACATGGTTGAAGGTGTGTTCCACAATGGGACTGAGTAGACTGGCGACCCGCGAGATGAGCCAATCCTTGATCTGTGGACCATGTGCAAGGGACGCTTGGAATCCCTTCAGATTTGGATCCTCGTGGGTGTTACGAGACTTGGTTTTCTCAGATTGCTTCCAGCTTGCCAGGGAGTCAAACATAATTAGTCAAATACCTCACCCCATGGTTGAGACATGGTGAATGATCCTTGCCGGAAAACTGAGTCGAGCTCTCACAGTGATGATCAGTCGCAGTAGCAATAGCGGGTCCACACTAGACTCACTTAACAAACAAGAGAGGATTTGCTTGTTTTCCTGGAGCTCCACGTGCAACTCGGCCAAAGCCTGGTCTTCTAAAACATGGACACGCTAGAAATTGCACCCAGGCGCCCTTCTCCTGCAACTTGAGGAGCGGGAGCAGGCGTGGAAGTCGAACAGCGCCACGGGGATCTCTCTTGAAGCATGTTTTGTTTGAGTCAAGCTTCGCCACTGGAACTTGTTTTGGGTTGGGAGACAAACTGGCGTGGGTGAGTGTCGTTTTCCTTGCCTTTGGAGCTGGCAAGCTTGAACCTTTGCTCAAGTTTCGTCATTGCCAAGGCCCGCCGAGAACTGAATCGTTTCTGGCCATCTCAGCAGGCTGTATTGAAGGCCAGCTTGTTCGGTTGTTCTGAGGTGAATTGAAGTATGAATTGTGCAGGAAGTCAGGTGGCTGGGCATGCCAATTCATGGGTGGGGGGGGGCTGCTCCTTTTGCCATTCGCTGGAAGGCACATTGGGGGGCGGGCTCAAACCTGACGAGGAATTCTCGGACCAGGATTGATTTCCGATGCCCCAAATGTTGTGCGCTTTGGACAAGAACTCGCAGTTGCTTTGGATGAAGCGCAAACGTAGCTGTACACTGTCTACTTATTTGCATTGAAGCTGTGCAGTGAGGTACAGGGGCTCTCTCAGCGAAAAGAGGCATACATGAGGCCGCAGGGCAGTAGCTTCCGGCATACATCCAATCATATCCACAGTGCCATGGCTCAATTTGCTTTGCCTCCCGAGCGCAGAGGGTTCGGCGGATGCATTGGCCTCCAGTCGACCATTAGTTTCTACAAGGGGGGAGTCTCGGGGTTTGTCGCAGTGTCCAACGGTCTGAGCTTCTTGACGCAGCCCCAAAAAGGTTCAAGAGAAAGGTTGACAAATCCAGCATTCAGCGACGCCCTTTTCCTGTCTTAGCCTTTCCTACGCTCCCTTTCGTTCACCCCCGGCCAGCTCCGAGAGCGGGAGATGCAAGAGTTGCGCCGGCAAGTACAGGCGGGACCGAACCGGAGAAGCCCGGCGAGACTCTCCCAAAAGTGGCGGAAGTGCATCAGCCTTAAGACTCTCTTCCATTTGTTTAAGAATAGTTGTTTTCCATTTTTTTTAATCCCTTGTTGGTTTTAAAAGGAGTTTATCACGACTGGAAATATGTTTATTTTTCCAGGGGTCTTAACCAAATGGAAACTCTTGGAAAGGCTTTCAAGGATGTCACACCAACCTGCAACTTCTTTTTGGTGCTCAGAATCGCCTCGGTGGCTTGCCAACCCCAGCTGGCCAACCTTCAATCATGCAGCTTGTCACCTTAGACTCGCCACCAGTCGAGCCCTTGTTGTTCTTTTCGTTCCGTTGGTTCCTTACAAGCTAGAAGGCATTGGGAGTCAACAAGTTCTTGCGCAAGCACAATTGCTTTAGATTGGCTCGCACCCTGCTCAGTGCTCCTTTCTGCAAATGGGCTCACAATTGACAAGAGGGGAGAGTGCACAGAGGTGTGTTTTTTCCGTTCCTTTCGTTTGTGCTGGTGTTTCCTGAAAGAATTCTTCATCCCCGCACGATTGCCTACTGATGTGCAGGTGGTGAATAGCATGCCATTGAGAGGCTTGAAGCTCACGTTGGAGATTGGCTTTACTTGCATGTTCTGCGCAGAGGCAAATAGGGGAAGTCGTTTGGTCGTTTCACAAGCCTTCGCAATGCAGCTCATGTTTTGAACCTGGGAGTCTGCAAGCCTCTCGCATGGCAAGAAGCGACATACTTGTGCCTGTGCCTTGAACAACCTTTCCTTTGTGCTTTTATTGGAGTATTCGCGAACCCGCAGGTGTTTTGGGGGCAGTGGAATTATCTTGGAAGCAACCGTGTTGCTGTTTTCTCGTTGACCGATATTTTGAACAACTGGCATCATCACTGCCCGACCCAACACAGGATCCCTTTGCGATCCTTACCCCTCAAAATATAAAAGTGGGAGGGGAGCCGGAGGGCCTGTTTTGGAGAGCTCCACTACATGTCCCCCTTGCTGAGACTGATCATGAAGGACTATTGCTTGAAAAACCAGTGTCTTAATTATTGGTTTCCTGGTGGGATGAATGGTTTCAACTAGCAGCAACATTGGAAGTAGCCGGGTGTTCATAATACTGAAAAGCGTTTTCAAGCAACTTGTTTTGCTGACCCTCTTCATGGCTTTCTGACAAGTATGCCTTGTGATGTGACGCCACGTGCAAGAGACGTTTCGGCATTTGCAGCTTTTTCGTGCTTCGCAGAAGTGCATCGCGCATCACATGGAAGCGACTCAGACAAGCTGCACCTTGCAGAATTCACATAGGACCTATAGGGCTTCAACCTTCTAAATTCCGATTGTCCATTTGGGTGATTTTGGTTTGAGGGTTCCCTTTGGGCTTATGTTAAAGGAATACCAAAGGGCAATTATTATTTTTGGCCCCCCTAATTGAAGACACACCCACTTTATCATCTTGGCAGGAGCAAGCTGGCATTTGCCAACTTATGATATTGGCAGATGCGGATGGTGTGGAGAATGTCTGCTCAAGATCAATGACCCGGGAAGGTATGCTTGGTTCGCGGTTTGGTTTTCTATGGCGCCAGGTGCAATGAGTGCCTTACACGTCCAAGCGAAACGGTCAATCACTTAAGCCTCCGAAATCTTAGAGCTGCCAGAAAAACATTCCAACTTGGCGCGGGGAAACAATAAATTTCATGCTTCCGATTTCTTTTTGAGCTCACCGTTGCGGGGGTAGAACAGACTCATGTAGGTCATTTGCTTGGGAATGACATTATTATTAGGTTTGGAATGGAATTTTAGAGTGTTTCGTCTCGGTACCCAACAAAAACTCAAAGCCCTTCAGAGGGATGCATCCGAATCCCGCGGAAGTCATGGCGCGCGGATTGGCCTTCCTGGCCATGGCAGCACCTTGGTTTGCTTGACGGGCGCCAAGGTGTTCTTGAGTTGGACTCGCTGCGTTTTTGGGAAGACCTAAACAAACCGCGAGACTTAAAGGTGGTATCCCCAGCAGGCCCGGAACCCCCTGCGGAACCCTCCTGAAAGCTACCCCAGAGCATATAGCTTGTTTAAACTCGTTTTTGCTAATGGGATTTGAGGTGGAGAAGGGTTCAGTCAAGCCACATTTGGCCAGGGGGGGGTCTTGCTCATCGGTGAAGCTTGGGAAGTGAGTTATTGGGGCAAATAGTCGCGCCGGTGGATCGTTACCGAGATTTTAAGGTTGTGCTTGCTCAGAGGCAGGATTCTAGCATATGGTTTTCACCAAGTGCGAACTTCCGATCTCAGGTTCCAATCGTGCACTAGCATTACCCTGAACCCTCAACCCCAAACCCTAGACTGATACAATTACCCCAGAAGGATTCCCTTTTTCTACGTCATTGAGCAACTTTGCTACGAGGGATTCCGGCCGTTTTGCCTCAGGGGCTTCAAGTCGGCACTGGCATTCTTTCTCAGGCAGCCCAGTCGCCGGAAGAGGCGGGGGGCGATGCCTCGAGGGTTGCCATGGATCCCGTTTTGGACGGTGCCACTCAAGGTGCCTTTTGGAGGGAAAGAAGGGCGCCCCTTATTTTGACAACCCTGGTCGAGAACCCCCCCTCCCCCTCCATCACCTGCCCCGTATTAATCCGGTGTCAGCATGTCAGAGTATGGGATAGATGGGCGAGCGTGATGGAGCATGAAAGCTGGAATTAATAAGGACACTTCTATGTTGAAAGGACAGTGCGTGCTTCTCAGGAAACTGCAGTAATTGCCGCAATCGATTGGGACACAACAAGGGAAACCACTGCCATTTGGCATCAGGACTAGGGGGTGCTTTTCAACAAGCCAGGAGCGAGCACAATTGAACAGCCCTGTACGAGCTGTCGACTTGGCTTCAGCTTAGCCCGTCCTCAATGCATCCACTTCTGATCAAACCCGTCAGCCCTGGAACCACAATGCCATGTTCTGAACATCGGCAACGTAGGATTAGGTAAGCGGACATGGTTTGTGGCCTCTGTGTGCGACATGATTCGCGGACTGAATTGGTCTCGGTGGAGTGTAGGAAATGCTGTGGAGGCAGGCAATGCTTCTTGCAGCACAATCGTTCACCGTGACTTAGTGGGTCGTACCCAGTTAGGGGATTGATATGTCCTCTAGCTCACCCGTTTGACAGACGACCGCCCGTCTTTCCTGGTTCGTGTAGACGCTGACAGGCTTTTGTTCTATGTAGCCCTACATTGGCCCTGCACGGCAGCATTGCACAACAAGAAGAAACAAATGATTGAAGAGGCAGAACGTTGATCAGCAAGAACCCGCAAAAAATGCTCTGCCATGTCTTGGCGGCAGAAACACAACAAGGAGCGTACAGCTACGAGTAGTGGATTTCTCAATGAAGTCAGAAGTGGAGTCTTGCAACTTCAGACCTTGGTTGAGATGAACTCAAGTTGTTGCGCATGAATATGCTGAGCATCTCGGCAAACCCCCTGACTCCCGCGCGAATCCCGCAAAACCTACTGCAAGCATGTTCCCTACACTCAAGCAGGTGTTTCCTGCTCGTCACCATTTTTGCAGTTGATAACCAGCTGGGTCTCCATTGTTCGCAAAGGAACGACAGCACTACAGGATTGGCAATGACACGCGAACCATGAGCGAATCCCTAGCCACTACTCTGTTCGGCCTCATAGATCTTGTGGTATCGTCTGGCCGGCTGAGGCTGTGTTGCTTTTTTCGAACAATCCGACATGCGGGGCAGGGTCTTTGGTTCTTTTTGCAGACAATTGCACACGTTTTTCGGTGGTCATTCAAACCCTTCTAGCTGATGCCGAGGGGCCGTGCCAGCTTTGCATTGGTTTCATTCGGATAAATATCCTTCAGGGTCGCTGTTCTCTGATGCCAGCCCCTCCCCCCTCTCAAGACCTGCAAAACGACCCGTTCCATGAATTTGCAATGGGGAACCGACTCAAAAGTGGTTGGACATGAATCCACACCCAATTCTCCGCCAAAGGATGACAAACAATTCACGCCCATGAATCCAACAGTTGCCTGGGAGCCATTCCATGCACATTGCACAGATCTGGGCGTGCCAAAACTGGACGGCGGTGACTTGCAAGGCGCGGGGTTTTGGGGTGGCCGAGGCGCGTGTCGATCACTTTGTTTTTGGCTGGTGTGTGTGTGTGTGTGTGTGTGTGTGTGTGTGTGTGTGTGTGTGTGTGTGTGTGTGTGTGTGTGTGTGTGTGTGTGTGTGTGTGTGTGTGTGTGTGTCTGTGTGGGTATGTGTGCGCGTGTGTTTGTTTCGATTCTAGTTGTTGATTCAAGTCCGTGGCATCTAGGCGTGTGGCTTTTTCGGACTCTGGACTCTTGTACTCCAGGAAGGTGTAGTAACTATTATCGCTCTTATGCGCCTGCTGAATTTGTGAGGGAGTCCCACCAGCAGGATTTGATCGGGATTTGGGACTCATATGCCACCCCATCCAAAAGAACCCCTCGAGCAGAACAAGACACATCAAATCCACGAGAGTAGAACCAGTTCCATCAGCAACAGCAGGGTGAATGATGACTATTGTGCACTTGTGCCTTTATGATTGCAACCAGTTACCATCCATCAAACAAATTGAGATGTGAGTTTGGGGTTGACTCTCAAGCCTTGATCCTCAAGGAGGCAGTGAGTCCCCTTTGCGTTCCACCACAGATTCAAGATTAGGATGGGATCCAGCCCGCTTGTAGCAACCCAGTAAGCTGAAACGAGATGTGAGTGTTCAAGGCTTGTTGCACCCGGATGTGAGTGAGCCGTCCAATTCAGGTCCTCCAGACGGGGGTGGCCTATCGGGGCAGCTGCAATCGGCGCGTGCACGGCTTCCCCTACGCCGAATGCACTGAGCAGGGACCAGTGTGGCATGGCTATTGCAGGTTTGGAAGTTCAGAGCCTTGCAATGAGCAAAGACAGGGCCCTGAGGTAGAAATACATGATATGTTGGGCAGACCTCAAGGAGCCCAGAGAATGCTGGATGTGTGCGCAGTGAAATGTCATAGTTGTGTGGGATGGGAATAAACCTGACACTCGTTCCCCAGGACAACTTGGTGTTTAGTGTCCTTTTCACCTCAGAACAAGCAAGCCCTAAGGGCCCCTTGGTACCTTCTAAGGAGGTACTTCAACCTCTTGTGACCCTGGAAGAGTATCCAGAACTAAGGCTGCAGCGCACCATCAACCCCTGGTATGACCCGGGCGGCAGGCGCTCGATTTCCGAAAAAAGGCATAGGGTTTCTGAGATTTTTCCTTTTGGTGGCTTAAGCATGTTTACAACGTAAAAGGTGGTGGTTCAAAACTGTTTAAAGTGAGTTTCCTTTTACTGGGGTGGTTTTCAAAGGGGAAACATGGGAAGCTCTGCATACCGTTGGTACTTGCTGCGCTTTTGTGAATTCATGTTCCCCGATCCATGTCTGGTTGCTTCGGCTTCATGGTTCACTCAAGCAGGCACTTGGATCCTAGGTTGTTGAGTGTTCATTGGTTATGTTCTTGTGACTTGACCGGAACACTGGAGTTGCATACGATGACCCATTGGCATGCCGCTGTCCGAGGAGTAGACTCAAGGCTTGGGCTAAAGTTACTTGACTTGTCAAGTCCTTGGAGGTAGCTGTTTGTCAGTTGGATCAGGGATCAAAAGCTGCACCTGCCCTCAGCTGGTTGATGTGTTGCGCAACACCCGAAGTGAGCAAGGGTGTTCCCATCGGTTTGATTCATTGGGACCTTTGCTGTTGGGCTTCCGCAAGGTCGACATGCAAGGCGAAGGCGAGAAAGCAGAAGTGCATGGCCAGAGAGTAGGGGATGTTTCGTGCCAAGTGCCAAAGGTTCAGGTAGTTTGCGATGTATTTGGACAGCACGCTAAGGCCTGTCGAAATGCGATATTTTGAGGCATTTATCACTATGCTCCAGTGTCAGTGGTTGACATGCTGGATCCTTTGTGCCACGTTTCATCTTTCATTGTGAGTGGAAACAGCTCTAACTCTGCTACAAGTAAGCCAAAGCAATTCGGATTTTCAATTTACACTCAGGATCAAGGATTATATAGAAGCATATATATATCATATAGGAGCATGTAGTTGTTTCGACCTTTTTGTTGCCCGAATTCACTGTAAGGTACGTGAGCACGTCCTGCGAGCTTCGAGCGGACCGACGTTGGCGGTGGATTTCGGGCCGACGCCTGGGCTGCAGCAACCAGTACCTGCCCTGGGCGCTGGCAACCCGGCCAAAGTGGCCTTTCTCTTCCATTTGGGGCTGTCTTTGTTTTGAGGGTAGCCTTTTTGGGGCTTTCAAAGGAAACCAAAAGGAAATCAACAAAGTCTCGGGGGTCCATCAAAAATGACACAACCATTTGCTTAAGACTGTCTTTAATTTTCCCCTGTTGGTTGTAAAGGGAATCTATCACTAGGCGACTTAAGCAAATGGAAGTTTGCGAAGGTGGAGAGCTCGGAGCCAAGGTGCCTGTATCTTCACTTTTGGAGGATTTTTTTGGGGTACTTGTGTTTGTTTCTTCTTAGTTTTAGTGTTTTTTTTTGCCGGGGGGGGTAAAGGGGGTTGAGTACCTTGGGGCTTGTTCTTAGTGCTATGTCAATGTCTGTTTGCTTCCGAGTAAGTGGGAAACAAACCAATGTGATGTGCCTGTTGACCTGATGACGTTCAGTGCGAGAAAGACAGAACACATGTGTTGATTCGGTGCCATGGGGGATCCATTGCAACCCAGTGACTATTAGTGACGAGGGGGCCCGCTATGAATCAGTATCAGTAATGGAGTATGGGAATGAAGAATCCAATTTGTTTCTCCGAGGGTCTGCTTTGTCTTAGACGCAGGGAGAACGCCGACACACTTCCCGACAGAAGAACATCTTTTGCTGGACGCAATCAGAATGCGATGATGCCCTGTTCCAGAACTCAGACCCACCACAGAGAATTCGGTGCAGCTGGATTCCGCTGGTCCGGAATGGATGTCAATCCGTGGAGGTTCTTAAAACGGCCGTGAGAAGGCAACGAAATCGATCTTTCTTTGTTACCAAAGAGGTCCCTTTTGCAGTGGTCACCGAAGAGGGAGTATGGAGCACTGGCCAACCCTCCATTTTCACCCCAGTTAAGTGGCCGAGCTAATAATTGAGCCAGCTGCAGGGGATGGTTTATGGTGATGAACAATCACTTAGCACGTTGGAACCCCAATTGTGGACCAATTCCTGTGAAATCTCCGAATTTGGGCTGCTAATTGTACTCATTTGTTGTATGCTACCAGATTCTTAGACTCTTATGGTTCCTTGCAGTGGCTCTGAAGCGTTGAGTAAGCGCAACGCCTGAGCCCGAGGGAAGATGCCGGCACGACCTCCCACTCGGTCAACCATGAAGAGGGCTTCAGGTTGATTGCTGGACATAGTTGAATTCCTCTCAATATAACAGAAACTACCCAACAATGCCCCTAAGCCTGAAAAAAATACTTAACAACAATACCCTATGTTCTGCTGGAGACTTGTAGACGCAGTCAAAATGTGGCCATGGCCATGTGGTGCTGCAAGCGGAGAATGTGATTTGGTTGCTTGCTATTTCTACGAACCAACTGGACACCAAAACAAGAAAAGAGCCACTCAGCGTATTCGGGTACCACAAATATATGACCCGCCTCAAACACTACGAACAAGCATCATAAAAGACCAAGTTAAGACTGCAAGGACATTATTTGTTATCATTAGCTGCAGTCAGATTCTCTGAATGCGCGTCAAATGCGCAGCCTGTCAATGCCTTATGCCACAGAGACTTACAAGTTTACGAAGCTCGACAGGCATGTTATAGCGAGGATCCTGCAGGAGCTCCTTCAACCCAAGGCTAGCAGGGTGGTATGTCATTCAGGGTACGTATATGGCAAGTGGCGTATTGCTAAGCACTTGCTACCCTGGCTGC
>CAUJNA010001158.1:77500-87500 GCA_963377175.1 Effrenium voratum
GGCGGCGTCCTCAAACATTGAAGATTGAAGCCCCCTTGATTCTTCTCCCGTAAGTACTCACTTGGGAGTAAGACGAGCTCTCCGGGCTTGTGGCCTGTAAAGTCTTGCAGGCTATTCCCAACGCTGAGTCCTTTGAAGCATTGTATCCTGTTTTTCCCCCGACTGTCTAATTTTGACCAGTTCAGGAGTGTGCCCACAGCTTGAAGTGTTTCGCACGACGTCCGACTGATCCAAGCCGTTTCACGATGAAGCCATGGTTTTAGCCTCCTTTTGGGAACCCCCATTTGCATTTCCCCCCTCCCCGTTAGTTTTTTCCAAAATGCAATGCCTGCTCAACCCCTCGCCTAATCTAACACGGTCCGAATTACAGGCATTGTTTTCCCATGATGAAGTAAGTAACTAGGTCTTCCTTGTGGCCCACAACACCAATGTGTTCTTGATACGTGGGACGTTCCATGGCACTCGGCTTCGGCCGAAACCGTCAGGCCTACGCGCTGGTGGAGTAGCGAGCGAGAAATCGAGCGCCGGCCTGGGGTATTGTTTTAAGCATATGCAGTCCACTTGGGAACCCAAACGAGGCTAGAAAAATCGGTGGGCTCGACATGAGCCAGCTAGAATGGGAACGCAGAGTTGTCAGTTATTCTTCTGGCCAAAGGAGGTTTGAGCCAAGTTTGGAAGGTCCAAGTACGCCCTGCTGGCTGTATTATTTGATGAAGTGGGATCAATCACATTGCTTTCAGGGAGCGAGCATGGTCACGATGGACCTTGGCAGAGCCATTTACTAAAGTGATGTCGGGGGAATCTAACTCACGCAAGTGCAATGGACAGTGGGAATGCAAGCCCCTCCAAGTTCCCGTGTCAACCGGGAACACAATGAATATATGAGTTTGTCGAAATAAGGGGCGCCTTCAAACATTTCGGTTTCCCTTGAATTTAGCCTCAACCGGGCACTCTCAAAACCACGCATGTTGACTGTAGCAGCCGCTCTGCTCTTGCGCCGCAGGGCGGATCTAGCGAGAAGTACTTGGCGAGGCGGGAAAGTTCATCGCTTGCTCGAAACGCCTGGACTAAAAGAGTATCAAACAGGGGGGAAGAACGGGTGGGATCCACAAAAACGCATCACATTCAGCGCATCCGAAGGGTTTGGGCTCGACAAGCCGTAAGGCCAATCGATTCAACCTGGGCTTTCCCTTAGCACTTGTTTCGAGCTGACAATGGGTTAGTCGGTGCTGGCTGTCTGGTTGGCTGGCTACAAAGAGATACAAGCTATACACTCTGGGGCAGACATATTGCAGTGAGGATTGTCCTGTGCATTTTGGAAGGACGGATGCGCGTTGCGCGAATGCTGCTTGACCCATTGAGCACTTGATTAGTGTGCGTGCCAGCTCGAAGCAGCAACCGGCGGTTTTGTTGGGTTTGGTTGCGGCCGTTCTGCGGTCGGTTTGCCTTAGCACAAGGGATTGAAGATGATCACAAGTCGCCATGCGGAGACGACAACTCCATGACTCCATGCTTTGCCATTCGAGGCTTGGACCATGCGCAGAGTCCGCAATGTGGTCCACAATAGGCAATCAGAGCCGGAGCGGCGCAAAAGAAGAGAGAGGCCTCCGGAGACAAAGGTAGGCACGGCCATTTGGATTTCCAAAAGCTGCGAATTGGAATCGGAAGGCCCAGTCCACCGAGTCCGGTCTTTGAGGCTCGCGCGCGAGAGATGGGAGGTTGACGCGACTGGAGAGCTGCTTCCATATGCTGGTTTCGGTTTCTTCGGTGTTTCTTCAACACCGACCTGTCACTTTTTGACCTTGTCGTTTGTGGTGTTTTGAGTCAAGGTCCATGGTGTAGCGTTGGTTTGCAACTTGGCGCAACTGAGATTTTTATACCCGACGCATACTGACTAGCATTGTGCCATGGACTTTCACATCATTGCTTTTTTATCAGGGTTTTTGACCGGCTCAGAGGTTATTCTCACCTGTCCCTGTCTTCCAGTCACTCTCGGAACAACGGCAGCAGTCCAGATTGCAAGGAGGGTTCCTTTTGGAGCAAAGGGGAAGGCTACAGACCATGTACCCGGCTTGACAAGGCAAGCGCTGGTACAGTACATTCTGGGTTCGAGAGATGCCGGGAGCTGTTTGTAGCTTCTTGCCACCATTTGGAGGGTAAGGTTGCAAACACTGGGGTGATATGTGAGATACCCTGTTTTATTGTCCAAGTGTCTCGTTACTTTCGGAATTGACCGGATGTCCAACATTACTCTTGGACATATTCCACAGGGTAGTCCTTGTCGCGGACTTTTTCTCCAAGGTGTTCTGAACTCTTCAGGTGCAAAGCCTTGCCCAACGTAAAGAGGAGACATGTTGAGAAACTGTCTTCATGCTGCGGACAATCCGGTGTTTCTATGTAACCTTCTGCCATCATGCACGTATCTCCCCAGACAGGGCATCTATAACCTTTTCAAATTGGTCTGGTAGCCTTGGAGCTGCAAGGGTGATGATCACACTGACGTTGGCCGGAATATCCAGGTCCTTCGAAACGCGTTGGTATTGCATGCCTTTGTTGAGAGTACCCCGAACAGGACGGTTTCAAAGGACAATCAGGAGACCAATCATTTGTAGGGTAACCAAAAGGAGGCTGCTTCGGCCTCCGGTAGTCCTGTGAAAACAGTATACATCGCCTATCTGTTAAGTGCTTGCCCCATGATGATCATGGCGACAAATGAGAATGTGCCGACGTAGAGAGCCCTACTTGGATGGTCTGGGAGGCTTCCATTGTCGAAGAATTCGCTGTTCAGGTTTTGCCATTTGTTTCCAGGGCTCCTTTGTAGCCTACCCAAAAGGGCTGGATGATGATGCGTTGAGAAACGAGGCCCATGCTGCGAGCCAATTGGCAATGGTTGGAACCCATCCCCGGAACTGTCTGCATTTCGCAGGCCGATAGCTCCGCGGAGAAGAGTTTTCTGTCTGAAAAGGCGCAGGGGCTGGCTGACGGCCTGGCTGGCTGGGACGCGTTCGGTGAAAGCGAGCTTATGATGTGTTATGTTTCGCTGCTCTGGGGTTGAAGCAGCCAAGCAACTGGGCTTAGATTGAAAGTTGGATGAATCCCTGCCTCCTAGTTTGATAGCTAGGCCTTTGTCTGCAGTCATTTACTGTTTGCAGGTCTCTCCCAAGCTTTAAGCCCTTCAGCGCTCTTTACAGCTCAAAGGCAAACCACAGAGGCGCATCGCCGCAGCGTAAATGGGCCTGCCCCTTTTTGACGCCCCTGTTGGATACGAAGGGAAGCCTCAAGGAAAGAATTTGTTGGGTGCAATTTTGAGAGAAACCCAACTGTTTGGTGGGGCATGAACAGCCAAGGGCTTTGATTAGTCTAGGGATTTACGTTGAACCACAGCTCGGAAGCTTTGGTTGAACATAAGATGTCTCTTCGACGTAAGTCACAGTCAGTTTTGCCTTTCCGCCCCCAGTTATTGGGAGCATTGGAGTCTGGTAATGGGCATGATGGACACGCATGGGCGCATAAAAAGAAGAAGCATTTGCAGAGTTGTTTGCGTGACGGGCTTTTTGTCTAAAGGTGCGCTTCTAGCGCGATGAGCTCAGTGTTAAGCAGCTTGCACATCAACCTATATGCACAAGCTGCACATGCTATATTTGATGGTTCCCTTTGTTCACTTTAGTTGTTGCAGTGATGAAACTTTCGGCAACAACTGTGCCACAATCAAGCCTGCGCTGTTGTTGACGCCAAGCTGCGCAGCACACGAGTCAGATCGTATATTCCCAATGTTTGTGGTGTTCAATAATTGCTTATGCTAACAGAGAGGTATTTGCGTAGAATGGCACGTGCACTATCATGCAAAATTCACATAACCTCAAGGCCTATCAACCGGTCGGTAATTTAGGAACCTGCTATTCGGCAAAAAAGTTACTGTAAAGACAGCTTTCAAGGGTAGGAGGCCAAATCAAAACCAGTGCACGACTGCTGACAAAAGGATCCACACAAACGCCTCTCCTCTTAGCATGGCGGGGGTCTTACATCGGGCCTGCTGTGAGAGGCCTTTAAAAGCTTAAGGGAGAAGTTGCATTGATCGCAGAAAGGGAGAACTCTGATTTGGGTTTGTCCCCAAATAGGGGACCACGCAAGGCGGTTTCCGTTTGATTTCCCCTTGAAGCAAGCCCAAAAGGATACCATGAAGACAAGACAAGCCCATGCGCACCACTTCCCAGCGGAATTCCATTCGCCAGGGCGTTTCGCCTTTGCCCGACGGGCCCGCCCCTCATGGCAAGCTCACCCGGGGGTCGGCAAGTTCAGCCACAATTAAAACCCGGGTAGATGAAGGTTCGCAATCCCAAGGAATGGTTGCGGCCACCCAAAGTGAATTCTGTGTTTGTTTGGGCATGCCATTTTATGAGCAGATGTGGCTTATGACTCGCTTGTGAGGGATCCTCTGTTGAGGCTTCTGAGTTCAGAGTTGGGAGTTGTTTGTTCTTGGATCGTTTGCAGAATGCAACAAGCATTGTGATGAGTTCGATCAACGCACAAGGGGCTTCATGTTTGCAGCTTGTCTTTCTGTTAGAACACGTCAATGCAATCCTCGGCAGGGAAGGACTGGTCAGCCGTTTGACTCTAGCATCATAGACCAGTGGTCGTGGTCAGCCATGGTCATGTGGTGGGTTTGGTGGCCCCAGGTTGGTTTAGGGTTGGTCTGGGGTGGGTTTTGGGCTGATGTGGGGTGGGTTTTGCGTTGATGTGGGGCGGGCTAGGGCTTAGGCTGGGTTTGGTTTGAGTTGGGTTTGAGGGTTGGTTTGGGTTTGATTAGGGCTGTCTCAGGGGTAATTTGGACGGGTTTAGGAGCGGCTTAGGGTGTGTTAAGTCGTGGTGTCAAATTCATTTGAAGGTTGGTGTTGGGTGTGTTTAGGGTTGCTTTTTGGTTAGTTCAGGTGGGTTGAGGCTTTGGACGGAGTTGGCTCAGGGTTAAGGCGTGTTTAGCCTTGGTGCCAATCTGATTAGTGGTTTGTGTTGGGTGTTTTTATACGAGATGTATATTACAATATACAGTTGGTTTGGCTTTGACAAAGCTGGTCTTCAAGAGCCAATTTGTCCTTTAGCAGAGGTTGTCATCTGCATCTAAATCAAGAAAGGAGAAGAATCTCCCAGCAAAGCTCAGTCGTCGAGTGTTTTGTGTATTAAATTGCTGGAAATACATCTGCCAATTTTTCCAAAATGCATGGATCAATATTGCTGGCGGCCATGAAGCAAGGCTTAATCCGTTCCCCCTATTAATAAAGGTCTCCCTAATAATAAATATTTGTTTCGGAAGTCCCAAATCCGGGAATACTACTTTTACAATAGCCAATACTAAACTAATTCTAAAGTAGATATTTTCCTGCCCGTACTCAAATCCAGCCCCATTAGGGGGACCCCGGGGGCACGTTTCCTTTACTACGGCTGTACTACAAAGTTGCGACTTTCGAGCCAGAGCTCCGGGAGCACGTTTCCTTTACTACGGTTGTACTACAAAGTTGCGACTTTCGAGCCAGAGCTCCGGGAGCACGTTTCCTTTACTCGGCTGTACTACAAAGTTGCGACTTTCAAGCCAGAGCTCCGGGAGCACGTTTCCTTTACTACGGTTGTACTACAAAGTTGCGACTTTCGAGCCAGAGCTCCGGGAGTACGTTTCCTTTGAGACCGGCAGGCTGTGCCAACTAACTAATTAGCTACAGAGGCTGGTGGTCAAGGTCAAAGGGTGCCTCAAACCAAAAGCTCCCCAAACGCAAAGGGTACCCCCGCAAACAATTTTTATTATTAGGGTCTACATTGTCTTTTATTATTGGGGTCTCCAGTAGTAAGCAGACACACACGCACACACTCACGCGTAGCTGGTGGTCAAAGTCAAAGGGCGCCTGAAACCAAAAGTTCCCCAAAAGCAAAGGGTGCCTCCGCAAACCGTTTTTACTACTAGGGTCCACACTAACAAACACACGCTATGAGGTCCCTTTGAGTGACCCAAAACCCACAACCAAAAGCAACAAAACGTGACCTCAACTCCCGCTATTTAAATTCCTTACTCATAAATGTGCGTTTGAAGCGATTTTACGGAACGGAACAGGGGGACCACAGTTGCAAACAAGCCTACACAGAACAAGAAGTACCTCCAAAACCTGCCCTCCAGAACCAGGGGACCCCTAATAATAAAAATTGTTTTGCAGGCCGGGTATTTTTTTTATTAGGGGGGGGGGCGTCGTTTATTATTAGGGGGAAGGGATTACAGTGCCAGGTGGTTCGTACATCCTCTCAATTGACCCTCGACTCAGTTCCAAGGCTGCAACCTGAGCCAGAGATGCAACCTGGGGATCCGGAGTCGGGGCCTCCGTGAGACTCGGTCATGAGAGTTCACTGAAAAGGGGGGGAACACCACTGACCACCCTAGGACCGGAGTGTAGTGATTGATGCGTCCGGGGTCAACATTGGTGTGTTTTGGGACCGACCGCATATTGCCCCACCAATTCTGACGGGCGGCTCCTTTCCTTGAGGTTCGTTCACCACCCAGCGCTTACCGAGCTTCCCATTTTTGCCGCGTTGACATATCACAGCAATGGCCAACGTGTTCCATCATGTACTGTATGTAGCAAAGGCGACAGGGGTTGCGCGCACACCAAACTTTCACAGGATGTGCTCGCAATGAATTTTGGCCATGGCTCCCAATCGGCGGGCTAAATGCACCTAGCCAGGGGTTCTCTTAGATCCCTGGCTGAGTGTGGAAGCTGTTCAGAGTTTGTCGAAGTTGCTTCTTTAAGCCAGATGGCCCTCGCTACCAAACTTTTACAGGAGGATGACGGAAACAGGGGCATGAACAGGCGGTTGGTTTGACGAATGTTTCAACAAGGATGTTCAACAATGTTTCAACGTGCCAACCAGTCGAGCGGTGTGATGAAATCTGAGAGATGCCAGCTGATGCGCCCAGCCGCAGGGTTCCCGCCCGCGCTCTGGACTTTACCAGCAGCTTTGAAGGAGGCGCGATGAATCTCGCGGCTCTTGATTTCTTGATCGGGGTGTTGCATTTTTTCCAGCTGTTGTGTGGGCGGATGTGGTGGGTGTTGCAGTTTCTGCAGCCAATGTTCAAAGCCTGGACCGACATGGGTGGTTTTGGCAAGCGACGCAGAAAATGGCTGGACGCCGATCAGCCTGCAGTGTTGTTTCCGCAGCAAGCACAACGCTGGCGGGTGAGACCAGCGAGCCCTCAAGCTGCGGGAGCTACAGCGCTGCCTCCCGTCAACCTGTTTGATTCTCTGTGTTTTTGGCCACTTTGGTATTTCCTAGGAGCCTAATCTCCAACGTGGTTGGTTCGTCGTTGATTCCCTTTCACGACAGCCGGACAGCTATATGCGCAACAAAGCCAGGTGTCATGCAGCAGAAGTTCGTTCATGAAAGCTGTTAAGGTAAACACTGTCGCGCCGGTTTGCATCGCCAACGCTTCACGGATTAGCTACGGACTCAGCGCAGAGATCAAGGATGCTTTGTGGATTTTGATCTCGCCAACCAGCAGTTGACTAGTGCCCTGCACTGGTTGCTTGTCTTCTGCGAGTCTCTATCCTATCACTTCCTGCAAGTTATTTCGGCATCGTGGTGTACAGCGCGGATGTAGAGAATCTTGATCTTTTTGCGGGGGTCCTTCCGACAGGTGCTGCTATGTATTTGGCACGGATTTCAAGGTGAAACCTCCTGTGCTTGTTGAGTTGCTCGTTGTGTGGCCTCTTCCCCGCGCCTTTTCGTTCTGCAGGGGCTGTCGCTTGACTTGTTTTGCCATACAAGAGCCTGAGGAAAAATGGATACCCCCACAACCATGAAGACACATTCGGTTCGAATCGTCTTGGGTTCTTGTAAGTGCACCCTGAGTTGTTCAGAAGCTAGAAGAGGCATGGATATGGCTCACAATTGTTGCTAAGACAAGTTCTCGAGTGGAAAACTTACAGGCCCCGAACCGATACTCAAACCGATACCTGACACTCATGACTCATGCCTGCCAAATCTTCCCACAGAAGACACGCGAAAGATGTCCGTGCTCCGCTGCCTGCTGCCTGCTTTTCATATGCGTGTTTTGTGGCCGCGTCAAAGACTTCTAGTGCACTTAGCTACTCGTAGCCCAAACACATTGCCCACCGACGCGCGCAGGAAAAAGAAACGATACAAACCGATGCTAGTGTTTGGGGGTACAAAAGTTTTCAGACGGGATTTACATTTCCAGCCCACTTGAACTCTGCAGTTATTTCGGTCACCTCAAAATGGGGCTGGTCAAACCAGGGAGAAGCCTCTGCACTGCTTTGGCTCACCTCGCCAGGCTTCGAAATTTCCTCGCCAGCAGCCTCGGTATTTTGCCATGCCGACTCTGTTCTCATGGACTCTTGAGGAATTTGGTGGTATTCGAAAGCTATCATCGTTTTTGGAAAGAGATGGAAAGAGGGTAACCTGAAGAGGGGAGTTAGCAACAGGTGCGAAAACTAGATGTGTGGCATGTGTGCGCCAAACATATGTCAGACATCAACAGGGTTCAGAACTTCAACAAGATCAGTACAAGCAGATGTTCACACCATGCATGACATGCTCGATATCAGGTATCACATTCTGTTTGCTTGTCCATTCAGAATATGTGCAAACATGCTAATTTCCTTTGGTTGGGACGGATAGAACCGTGCTTACATGAGTTTGTGGCTGTGGCTAAGTTGCTCACAATCACGAGGTAATTAATTACACTGAAAGTACCTGGAAGACAAATGGGGGGTGGGGGGGTGGGCAAACGGGGCTGAAGAGCTCAGCCCATGTGGGAGTTGTTCAAAAGGGCGCTGGTTCTGAGTATTCTGCGGTGGCATTGTCCTGTTTGACTGTTATGGAGACTCTCCCAAACAACAGTAATTCCAGCACGAGCCGGGGCAAGGCCAGCGCAAGAAATGGCGCCAGCGTCACACAGGACCTGCCCCCCCGGACTTCATGGGCCGGCGCTAGGAATAAGTGCTTCAAAAGAGCTGCAAAACAACACCGAGTTGCCCTTCCTTGATTTTTGTTCCTTCCTTGTGTTACCATTGCCCCTCTTTTTTCCTTTTGTCTGTTCCTTGGGCCGGGATGACTCCATGCTCACCCGAAAAGACGGGTTTGAATACCGATTTTTGGCCCTTGCTCAATTGTGACGACGTCTTGTCAAGCTCATCCCAAATAGCAATGTTTGGGGGTTTGGACCCTGGTAACGAGGTGCCTAGCGTCTGGGAGAAGTGCCTCTAATTTGGACCCTTGCCAAGTCTGTCCCAGTGACCTTGCGGTCCCAAAAGGTCAGCTTCCCACCTTACCTGAACCAGAAGAGACTCCAGAAAACGCCCAATGCTCAGGAGAGAATCAAGTTCAACCGCTGCGCCAGTCTAAACGCAAAGCATCTCGCGCGACCAAGGCCAGTCGCCGAAGGTGCGGGGAGCCTGTCGGGGTGGTCAGGGAGTTGGGCGCGGAGCCTGCCAGCCGTTCTCATGTTATGTTGTGTTGGGAGTTGCCATGTTGTCATCGGGCACTTGGTTTCTTGCGCATTTCGAAACAGCTCCTTCCAAAGAGGGACAACGATGTTAGAGGCACAAGGATAACCTCCCAAGAAGGGTGTGAGAATGTTGGGCCCGAGCAGCCAGTCGTGGAAAGCCCTTTTGGGCCGGTAAGACGCCTTTTGTCCTTAACTCATCTCCCTTTTCTGCAGAAAGGGCTGCTGTTCCTTGGCTTGCTTTAGAGTAAGGAATGAAGGCCAGGGTTTTCGCCAAGGCGGCGCTAGTCAAGTGCAATCCATTGTCAATCCATTGTCAAACGTCCAGGCTGGTCAGCCCGGGCAAGTCCCAGATATTGTGCGACATTGGGTTGCAAGCCTTTGCGCGCACATGGACCGATAGATCATGAGTAGGGTAGTATTGACTTGGGTGCCTATGGTTATTGAAACCGTAGCCAATCGGATTCAGGTTTTCTCCTTCCTAGTAGGCTGATTGGTTGC
>CAUJNA010001158.1:100000-140000 GCA_963377175.1 Effrenium voratum
TCAAATTTACCGTCAGGCCAAAGGAAATGGCACGATTTCCAATGTCGGTTTTGTTTCCTCCTTTCTCATAAAAAGTACGTGTGCCATCTAAGAATCTACTTTCAGGCTCCTCCTGGTTCACTAAAAGTACGCTTTCAGGCTACACAGATCCCTTCTAGTTTTCCGGACCGCCGAGGTCTCGGGGGCTTTGTGGGGCTTTGTCCTTCGCGCTGCAGGGCGCCCTTGCGCCAGAGCTGCGAAATCCGGGCAAAGCTGCGGGGCCCTTCCTGCTGCCGCACCTTGGCGACCTGTTGGCTGCTTGGGGGACATGGGTGTGTCTCCCCAGGGTGGTGTTCCCTTTGGCTGCCTGGAAAGAATGCCACCGAAAAAGGGCACCCTCAAAAAAAAACGCCCTCAAATGTTGGAAGAACCCGACCCTTCCCGTCACAACGGGAACCAACAGGAGCCTGATCCGTGCTGCGATTACAATCTTGCATGTTTATGAGGCTTGGCATATCCCTTAATACCTTAATACGCGCATGCAAGCCTCTCGCAGCAAAGTGGACATTCTGCCAGTCTCTTGGCAAGGAGATGCAAGGAGTGTTTGAGCTATGCACAAAAAGTTGGGTTGGGCCAAATCAACTAAACAGGTCATTGATGCTGTGCCCGCGACAGAAAGCCTGCACGTTGCCGAAGAGGGCGTCCAAAATACAATGGCTTGCTGAAGCTATCAGCTTGTACTGATCAGGGCAAAGTCATCTGGGCACGTCTAACCTCGCTGGCTGATTCTCTGCTCTCGGAAGGAAAGTGATCCAGCTGAGAAGCAATGAAGCTATATATATATATATATACCAAAGATTGATGGTATGATTCCAAGGGTGTCCCATGTCACAATACTTGTATGGGTATGTGTCAAAATAGGGACCCCCAAAGTGGGTGGTGTCCTTGTGCTTTCCCTTGCGCCACCCAAAAACGGTGCCCTTGTGCTGAGTGATAGACGGGGCAACGGGGCCCATCCTCAATGAGCAGCGCACCGCGGGGGGCCAGCAGCAAGCCGGCTCAAGGATACGGACCCTTTTCCTGGCCTTTTGGGAGTTTCTCGTGGGAGTAGGACCCTTTTGATTGGCATTTAGACTGAAATCAAGAGGAAACCAACCCATTCTAGAGGACAGACGTAAATAAGATGTACGTGTTGCTGGTGGAAGTGCGTTGGTGGCTACAGTGTGAAGCAAGCGAGGGAACTAGACGCCACTCAAGAGTGATGATCCTTTGCTTGGATCGGCGCAGCACCCAAGTGGACCCCCCTCGCAGTCCGGCTAGCAAAAGCAAGACACTGACTCAGTCTATGCAGAGTCCAGCTGATCATTGGTAGTTGGAACAGCTGAGAAGTCAGCGAAGAGAGGGACTATGATGCACAATATTTGCCAAGGGTCATGCCAGCCTGCACAAGACATTGGGGCAAGCGAATAGGGCGATTTGTACGGCCAATCTATGAATGTGCCTCCCAAGGACCTGGCAGAAAGATACACACTATCAGCGCATTGTTTGCCCAAATGGATAAGGGCATTCACCAAATCACTAGGAACAACCCTGTTAGACAAGTTGGCTTGAGAAACCAGCATTGTCCTTCTCTAGGGCCGGATGGCAAGTTCGCCCAAAATTATTCTTGCCACACTGTGATGGATTTTCAACCCCTCAACTAGCCAGACTGCCAACCAAGCAACCAACCAAGCAACCGACCAGGCAAGCAAGCAAGCAAGCAACCAACCAACCAACCAACCAACCAAACCACTACAAAGGCTGCAAGCCCTACACAAAGTTGATTTAGCTGGCCACAGGTAGATCACCAAATCACGACATCATTGGGCCAGTCCATTCAGAATGATTTGTAGAAAGTACACCACGCCTGAACACCAAATACTTGCTGTACGCCGGGGATGAATTGATTCTGGCAAATCTGATTGTTGCAGGTGTCCTATGATAGACTGTCAGCGACTTTTGCCAGACCCAGTTACAGCTACCCAATTTGTACCGGTCGGTACGTCTCTTGTCTCTTCTCCACCGTTTTAGCTCGGGTTTGAGAATTGAGATTGCAAGCTTCCAGCTGTTTTCTCTTTAGAATAGTCCCTGATTGTTGCTTTGCGAGTCAAGGAGTCAAGCATTTTGTTGATAGTGGCTCTGGCAAAATCTCTCTTTTCTATTTTGTGACCTTTCGACTGGATCGGTCAACTCAAGCCCAGGCTTTTCGATCTGGTCAACCACTCTTCCTGCTCAGAGGAGCTCTCGGTGCAGCTGGATATGGAGGACAGAAATCCGCAAGCGCTAAACCAGAGTAAATTGCGACTGAGGGAGAAGAACCTTTTACCTATGAGGGGTCAGAATCATGGGCATTCCTGATGCCAGGCTAGTTTCAAGCATTTGCCTGGGGGTTTTAGATGTTGTTTGCACTTTTGGGGAGTCGGCCTGGAGTGGGGATGTGTCTCAACATGTACCAGCGGCTCGCCCTTTTGAGGGGAGCTCCACGTGTACTTTAGCGGTACAGGTTTGCTGACCAGTTCTATGCAACTGGCAGCAAGCGTTTGTTTTGTGAACTACACTCTTCCACAGTCTGCGTTTCAAATTTGTTTTTACTCGTCAGAAGAGCTGTTTAAACAGAGAGACAGCTGCCCATTTGGAGGTTCGTATCCATGGGACTCATTTAGTTTGGGCTGAGCCCACAGAGCCCTGACTTCGGGGTTTGGCATAAGAATCTAACCCCAAACTAAAGGGGACCTCCAAATAACAAGGGGATGCAAGGGCAATTCTCGATCCTTAAAAGGGCCACTGGGCCCCCCTGGTACTCGAGACGTGTTGGCAGGGCCGACCGCTGTCGGTGCCAGCCCTGAGCTTCGAGGGTGTCTTCCAGTTGCGTGTATCAGCAGATGTTTTCCGGTTTGCGGCCACCAAGACGCCCCCATTGGCTGTCAAATGGCCGCCCAAAGGAGGTCCCGCTTGTTCGCTGGCCATCATTGCTAAGATAAGAGCAATACTTTCCAGCTCCCCCCCCCCCCCCCACCCACTGCTTTTTGGACAGTTCTTTGGATTTTGAACATGGTGAAAAGCAGTTGTTGGGCGGTACTGGTTTTCCTCCAGGTTTTACACGGGCCTGTCTTTTTGGGGCGGGCAACCTCTTTTTTGGTTGGTGTTTGAAGGGAAGCCAAAAGGAAGCCCACCAGTTTGGGGGCGTCCAACCTTAAAGACGAGGCACCCACCGGTTTTTTCCCCCGTCAGGAGGGGAGCTTCGTGGCGCGCTGTTCCAAGGATGTGGCGGCAGGTCAGGAGCTGCACCTGGGCTCTGTGGGGATGCCGCCCCGAGTTTTTGCTTGGTGGCACCTAGCCATCTGGTTCCTTAGCTTTTTAGCGTTTTAGCGTTTTAGTGGTGTGGGGATTTCCATTGAACCCACTAAAAGTTAAGCTTTCAGCAGGGGATCTGAGGACAGCCCGGTTTGGCCGCTTCGCCTTTTTTGGGCTTCCGAGTCCGAGCGATAGAATTCCGGCAGACTTGAGGGTGAGCTCTGGCTTCCCCAAAATCTGGGAGACAGAAACATTGGTCTGTCAGTTCCCCAACGAGCATGTGCATGTTTTCCCAAGCAAGAAAGTGGGTGTGTTCATTTTTTGTGAATATGCCGGTGTTTCCTCAACAGAAACACATTGGAGATGAGGAGGGTTGGTTCTCCTCATTTCGGGAGGACATGAGGGTTGCAGGTTGCCAGCC
This sequence comes from Effrenium voratum, assembly GCA_963377175.1. Classification (NCBI taxonomy): domain Eukaryota; class Dinophyceae; order Suessiales; family Symbiodiniaceae; genus Effrenium; species Effrenium voratum. The sequence continues at coordinate 103,734 of CAUJNA010001158.1, forward strand.
TTTTCCAACGACACCCGGACACGGTGTTTGCTCAATGTGGCTTGTTCGCGTGAGGCTAAACAAGGCCACACAAGAAGGGGTTCTTTGGAACTGGTGACCAGCCATGTATGTGGACAAGTGACTTCTAACGCAGAGATGTCTCAGATTGCCCCAATGCTTCTCGTGGCTCCAAACCGAGTTCGCGCCTGAGGATTAAAATAGTAGTTTGTTGTTGCTGACTTATTTGCCAGGAGGAGTGCAATGGCCTTCCCAAATGTCCAGACGGGCCCGGCCCACATGTGTCAAGGTTGCACACTCTTGGTTTGCGTCCTCCTTATTTTTGTCTCCATAATGTGGGCGTTTCTCAAAAGAGCGGTCGATCCCTTTTCTGACTGGTTTGCTTTTGGCTTACCTTTATATACATACCCCAAAGGGGTCAACGCCGCTCTTCCCAAACTTGGTTTTCCTTTAGATACCCAGCCCAGAGGGGTCCACCACAACCCACAGAACTTGCGAGGCTGAAATCCTATGGGCCCCACTCGGCGGCCGAGCTGCTGCGAACCTATGGCTTTGCTTCTCGTCCGGAATGGCCAAACGCGGGGGCGGGGGGGGGTTGTGCGCGTTGTTTTTTCTTCTTTTTTTGTAAACAACCCATGACCCAAGGGGAACACACCCAACCGGGTTACCCTGAACTTGCTGCTGAGTTGACTTAAACTTGAAACCTTTACACTGGAAAGCTTCTCCATGTTAGCTTGTCGGCCAGTTTGTTCATGGTAGTCACTGGAAACTGTTGGCAGGTTGTTTCATAGTCAAGGCCCAAGAGGTTAAACCTTCTGCTGGCCTGTAGATTCAGGTTCACGGGCAGTCCCCAAATGAAATGGTCGCTGATATGTGTAACCAACTGGGCAGCTGGGTAATCACACATTCTGACTAGTTTCCATTGCAGAAAGCCTCGAGACCGGCAGTATTTGTAACCAAGCTGCTGGGATTTGTTGGGTGGGTTTGAACAAGAATAAGTGCTGTTGACCTTTTTCGCATCAACATAGGACAGAATTAGACACATTCCCATGGCAAGAGCAAGGAACACATTTGGCAGTGTGTCATAACGAACAGATTCCAAACAGTCACTTTCCCTCTGACCTCAGTGGTTTTCAAACGAAGCCGTCGGAAGTAAGGCTGAGCGGGACTCGTGGCCAAGCTTTAAGCAAGATGTTATCCGGTCTAAAAATCGGGGTCACCCAAAATTTGGGTTTCCCAAAAGGGGGGGCCAACCAAAACACCATCAATCGACAAAGGGAGTGCTCGTCGTGGCACCGTCCTACCAATTCTATGAGGAGCTGCCAAATTTCTAAATGTTTGGACTAGTCGTTTGAATTGAATTGCGCCTTGCTCAGCAAGTCAGCAGAATTTATGAGCTCGATGTCGGTTCCTGTTTCAATCTGTCCCATTTTATTTTGACTTGCCGCATAGCGCAATTCACGCCCAGGTGGAACGGGGTAGCAACGCCCACAATTCGCTGCTTGTGACGCACGAGGAGCTTCTAGACACGCGCCAAGCTCAGTTGTGTGAGCGTATTATAAATTAGCAATCACCTTTCGTGATCGGAACATCGCGATCAGCCTTTCAAATTCAATTTTGATTTTGCCTTGAAATCCAAATATGCGCCTTGAGCAATTTCATGCAACTTCCTTACTCGGCAGATTGGGATGTTAACATTTTTTGGCAAAGGGAGTCCCAATTTGCGCGAGGACTGTAGTGGAAACCTTCTGGGATCCCTTTCGGAGCGTAACACTATTCATTTATTGGGGGTGGGGGTGCGGGGTTGGGGGCGGGCGGAATTTAACATTAGGGGGAAGCGATTCGAAGCTGTCCATGTTGTTTGGTGAGTGAGGGCCCACGTGTCGCCTTGAAAGGCCGGCCTGATCGGCACAAAGTTGCACCGAACCCGAAAATAATCTCAGGTGCAAGGAGTTTGTGGCACCGCACTTGGAGCGCTTGCAAGACATGGCTGCCGTACGTCCCATGCACCTCGGCTCAGGGGGAAGTCCAGGTGACACCCCGTCTGTATCGAAAAGGTATAGATGCAATCTGAAAAGCAAGATCATTCTTGCTAGGCGGTCGTTGGATGCTTCTTTGGCTGCATCTTCGTGTGCCGGAGTGCCACACGCCTAGCGTGGTGGGACATTGACAGAACACCCTTGTGTCCTTCAATGTGGAATGCGGGTTTCTGATTTGTCTAGTGTGAATTTGATCGATCGTCAATTCCTAGCCTAAGGGTTTCGAAACAACCATCTCATCAATTGTGGAAATCGTCCGTCCACACGAGTAGTATTGATCATGACTTCTGCATACATGTCTAGGCATACAGCCAAGAAATAGGCCACATGACGACTGGCGGAGATTCGGGACAGCGAAGCACGCCTGCTCAAGTTTGAGATCGCACAAGATGATCACAAGTGTCTGCCGGGATAATTAGGCACATGTGCAGGAGTTCCGAAGATCCGCCGCAGTTGGGGGTTCGAAGATTGCAGTTCCTGGAAGGGAGATGCTCTGCACTTGATACATCTCACTAATGATGCACGACAGTCGAAGGTTCGCTTTGACAGATTTTGACAGGCTCCCGGTACCCCGCCTTGGGCATCTCTCTCCCCCCCCTCCTAGACCTCCCCGAAAAAAGCCACCTTGGGGGCCTGAACTACCCCGGGCAGGTTTTGCAGAAGAGACACGCAAAAAACATGCGTTGGGGGGTGCGGGGCATTCTAGATATTGGGAAGCAGGCCCAATTCCAACCACAAAGCCTGAAGCTTCAACGGCATCACCTGGGCTGCCTAACTATTTAAATAGCTAAGATGTAGTTAATATACTTGGTAAGTTGTATATTTTCAAGGACTGGGCAACAATAGTTTATTGTAGTGCCCCCTGAAATTTCAGTCTTTACTTCAGGCCCCCACGGACCAGCTTTTGGCTTGGCTACTCCCCTCTCCTCTTGTGATTTCTCTTCCTCTTCAATTCTTGTTTTCTTCAACAGAAGGGCAGGGTGGGGGGTACTTACCTTTATTCCAGGTGCTGTTATTACTTTGTTTGGGCCACCCGCCTGCCTTTGTTCCACATCCATGTGCTAGTACTAGGAGGACATTACATTGTCTGAAACGTCCTAAAACCAATTGCTTTTTCTGGAGTCCACCTGCCTTAGGCAGTTTTGCAGCCGTAGGTACAGCATCCCCTCCAGTGGCACCTTGCCGGCAGAGCTGCTGACTGTGGTCCAGGTCTTGCATATGAGCTCGACACTTGAATGCCATTTGATGGGGAGATGGAGTGTCGCTTGGGTGTGTCTTTGTTTTGAGGTTACCCTTGTTGCGTTGGTATGAAATGGAAACCAAAGGTAAAACCCTTTGTTTGGGCCCACCCAAGCCTTTAAGCGTGACTTCCTCAAGTATCCTGGGCATTTCTCTGAGATTCGAAGAGCTTCAATGGATATATCTCGGCCATCGGACCGGAGGGCGGACTTTTCGGAGTTCCAGACGTCGCAGACGCTGAGCTTTCCCCGCGGCACTACGCAGGGCCGCAAGGCGGTGGTCTGCGTGGGGCCCAAGAAGTTTGCCGATTCTGAGCGCCCACAGGTCCACTGGGGCGATTCCGAGGGGCCTTCCCTTTAAACACAAGTGTCAAAGCTGGAGTTCCTTTTTTGCCGCATAGCTGAATTTCAGTAGATACGGGAGACCTGCAAAATGTTTGATTGTCTTCAATATTCTATTAACATCAATTACAGGGTTTCTCGATTTTTGGGACTCCCCTGCAAGTCGAGCACCGAGTCATTTCCCAGCCCAGCGACTTTTAGAAGAGATTGCCCATTGGGCACTCATAGCTTTCCCCTTCCACGTTTGCAGTAGCCTCCATTGGGTCCATTCCAAAATCCACCTTGCCATGCGCCGAGGATTAATTCCTCGGCTTACTTTGATCAAGTGCAAACCCGCCTGGTGGACTTATCCGGGTCATGTCAAGGACATGGCTATGGACATGTACACCCAAGGGACTCCCCGCCAAAGATGATTAAGTCATGGTTGTGCAAAACCAGCCACCAAAAGAATACTACAGAAAGGGGAAACCATCCACAACCATGTTTGGGGGAGGGTTTCCCTTTTGACTTTGTCAACTCACCTGACTCAATGAGGGTTTGAGCATAGGGGCAGGGTTGGGAGACCTCTCACATCCCAAGGTCTCCTGGCGTTGCTCGCGCGCCTCAAGCGCCGCCTGATGCCGATGGGCGAGGCGCCCGCGGCGCGCGCGGCGTGCGCCGCCCTGCGGGCGGCAGAGCTGCAAGTGCTGCAGGAGGCACGGAGAAGGGCGCCAAGTGGCCAAGCATCATACCATCGGGGGAAAGGGATCCCTATCAGGATGTGGACCTCAAGAAATGCCCTGTTTGAAATTACACCAAAAGGGTATGGGTTGCTGTTTTCGTCCTTTTTGCAGACCCCTCTTTGACACCCAGCTTTCATGTGTCTGACCGGGCTTGAACTGAAGTGTTTTTTTCCCTTCAGGGGTCCCACCGTGTCCCACCGATTAGAGTGCACGCTTCTGAACACATCACCACACATCGGTTGCAAGCTTGATGTGTGCGTTTTATGTGTCGGGGGCTGTGATGAAAGAGAACATGTCTGGACCAGCGCAGCTGACATCGGTTGCTCGCTCATGGCTACGGTAGCGTCTGTGGTTGCAACGCTTTGACGGTTTGCAATCTCAAGCCCAACTGTGGTAAATTCAAGGTGTTCTGTCGAAGCACTGTGTATGACAGTGCAGATCTTCGTTTGGTTTCCCAGCGTATCCCTTCGCTTAACAAAGCAAACTGAGATGGGCCTGTTGCTTCTGCTCGGAAGCCATTAAAAGCAAGAGATCTGAAGCACACATGAAAGGATCCCATCAACTGGAATCCGTTGTGGTGTAATGTTGACCCCGGATTAGTAACCGTCAGTTTATGAATATGGGGTGTTCCTGTGTTTTGTGGGGAATACCAGGTATACACCAGCAGAGCTGGAGGGCGGAAGTTTCTAGAAAGGACATGTGCCTATAGGAAGAGAAAGAAAGCACCCCCTGTCTTTCTCTCTCTCTCTCTCTCTTTCCATTTGATCTATCTCTGTATTTATCTTTCACCAGACCTTGCGAAAGTGCCGCGCGCGTGTCGCGAAATCTGTACTCCAGCTTGCGAAAGTGTTGCGTCGTTCTCTTGCATGGCTGCAAAATGCTGCGCCTGCCACGAAATCTCAGGTTGCCAAAGTGCTGTGCCTGCCACGATTTGCACCTCCGAAACAGTCTGCGGGGCCGCGCCATTAGGGAACTGCCTGAGACAATAGGGCTACCCCTTCGCGCGTTTCGCATGTGGGCAACTCCACTTCTCGTATTACTGAAGCTTTCTAACAACACTTCCTTTGATTAGACAAGATACTGCTTTCAGCTAGGACTGCGGGTTGAGACTGAAACCATAGCTTGGCAGGGGCACAACAATAATTCTGCCGATCACGGAGCAAGAGGCAGAAGAGGTTGCAACCCAGTGGTAAATCTGACCTGCCAGTATGACTCGGAGCAAGCAAGCAGGGAATGCTCAAGCGGCCAGATGTGGCCAGATACTCACCAGCAGCCAAACAAAGGAAGCATTCAACCTAGCAGGCAACCCGTGACGAGTCTTCCAAGCGTGGCTTGGTTTGTCGTTCCTATATGGCAGTGACGGCACACTTTGGCGTTTTCTTTTTGGGAAGCTGACCTGATGATTGGACCCTGTCACCAAGCCCTAACAGGCGATTTTCTCACTTTGGCGCTTAGTGCCCATGTTTGGCTATGCGTGAACTAACAGTGGATGATGAACATTGGATCAACACCACTAAAACGGTCTTCCAGATTGTAGTGCCTGCTAGCGTTTGGGGGGGCCAACATGCCGCAGGCGCAGCAGTTTGTCATCGCTCGTTTGGCACCTCCGGAGAAGAGGAAGGCGCCCAAGGCAAGCGCCACGCGCAAGGCAAAGGCCAGGGTTGGGGAGGGAGTGGGTTTCGTGGCGAAAATTTGGGCGTGCTGTCAAGCCGGATGCAAGCAAACTGACGTCGTTATCAGCTTAAGCCCAGACGTTTGCCATGATTGACCGAGTCCTGCAGACTTCTCCTGGACGAAACTTGGGATTCAGGCAGTCAGGCAGCCATGGGAAACACACTGGATTCATGCCATGGTTTGTGGGTAGCTTCTGTCAAAATATCCAGTAGTCTATCGGTCTATGGTCAACCAATGGTCAACTTTGGGCAGGCATACTGTATGGCGACTCACCGATTTTCCCACAAAAGACCGGCAACTCACTCATGTTCCCATGTCTTTCTGGTATCCAAAGGCATGTTTTGACTCTTGACCGTGGCTGACATGTAACATGTTCGTTCCCTGGTGCCGACCATTGGCAGGCTATCGGTTGACTGAGATCCGACCACACCTCACTTAATCCCAGGCATAAAGTGGGGGGGTGCTTTGCCTTGCCTCAGGCTGCAAAGAAGGCAGAAGCAAGCAGCGCTTCTGCGGCTGTGGACGGCGCGCAAAAACGGAGATGTTGCACAGGGCATGCAAGACACCACAATCCTAAGGCACCGGAGTGCCCCAACATCTCCATAAGGGTAGAGTAGTATCCAAATTCGATAGTTCGAGGGAGGCATGCGCGCAACCTTGCATGAGCCGTTGGCAGTGAATGATGTCACGCCACATGGAAGTTGAAGGAAACTTGTTAGTTTGGTGCGGCTTAACCGCTGATTTATAAACAAACAACAAGAGCCAAGAGACTGATGGACCGTTCTGCATATCTCACCAGACAGATTTCTAGGTAAACTCAGAACACGCACAGATGGATGAAGGTGTGGCGCAATTCCCGGATGTTGGTTTAGCAATCCCCTTTACTCATCTACGTAAAGGGGTTTGTGCTAGTTGTTTTTACCCTGATGTAGTGTGGCACCAGGACTTTTCTTGCATTTCAGCCTTACCCATGGTGTCGATGGCTTACTTTCGCAACGTTTGCCTGGTCCGAGGCAAGTGCCTGGAAAACTGGAAATGGACAGATCCGAAGGCGCCAGAGCTTCCGGTTCGCTAGGGTCGTGCCGATGTCTGGGAAAGTAGGGTTTCGTTTCTTATGGTGTCTGGGAAAGTTGGGGTTCGTTTAACACGACATGCGATACCAAAGTCAGCTGCACTGTGGTACCAATTTGACTCGAGGTACGTCCTTACAATTTCCCATGAAACCTCAAAAGGTGGTGTAGGGACTGGGTGCGGGGGGAGAGGCTGGGCATGGAAAAAAACCCACAGCATCATTGGAGCCTTCATTAGGGGAAAGGGAAAAATCATGGGGCACCTGCACTTCTCGCTTAGGCATTTCAATTGATGGGTACCGAAAGGAGTCTGTTGAAACGCATGGTTCCGGCCCAACCCGGTATGGATCATGCCTCCCGCATATGATTTCAAAACCACTGAGGCCTAGGCCCACAACCTAGAGAGAACTCTCTCCAGAGGAACATATCAAGCAATCGGCACCGCAGGCCTCTTTGTTGCTGGTGCCTAGCCCTGCGCGCAGCTCGCGCAGCCGCAGGCACGCCGGCATGTTTACGGCATTCATGCGTGCCTACAGGGCTCCCTATGTCTCCCCCTTTGAACAGCCCAAAGGAAACTCAGCACTGGAATTCGCCAATTCATGGGATGTGTTGATACTCTTGGAATCTGCCACTCAACGTCCGCTTTACAATCTGTTTTTAGGAGGTCCACAGCTCGAAGCTTGGCCCCGTCAGGTTCTCTGTCCCCACCAGCTGGCTCCTCAGTTCGGACCTGTCGCGGCTGTTTGTCGGTCATTTCTGGTGGCTGGGGCTTGAGAGCACGACTCGCCCTGCATGCGGCAAGGGTTTCCCAAGTCCATCAGGGGCACAAACGGCGTCTACACCTTTGCACGTGACCATGACGCCCGGGGCAGGATTGGAACTTACCCAATTTGACAAGCGGCCAACCGTTCGATTTGTTTGAGTTATGGAGCTGTCCGAACATGCCGAGCTGGTTCCAACAATCACCCTTTTCATTGGCATGTCAATAGAGTTGTCTTTCATACCCCAGTCCTGTTCACACACACACACAAGAGTTGTTTTCGAACTTAATTGCTGTGTTCGCTTTCCTTCGAGCCCATTGTGTAGGCCGTTGGGATCTCGGTCTTTGTTTTAACCTGTCAGCGCGCACCCTTTTGCCGTTTTTCGAAGTCATTTGTTTCTGTACCCCTGCATTAAGGTTGGGCCAACTTGGGCTGTTCAATACCAGCCCAGCATTGTCCTTAGCAACCCCTTAAATGGGTAATTTTGCCAGCCCAGTCTCCAAGTGGTTGATTCCCCACCTTTTCTTCAGCGAAAGTATGGCCCACCCAGTTCCAGCTATCTCTACAGTTGGTAACCAGAGCTTGAAAAACCTCCAGGTTTGCATCATGTGTTTCCCTGGCCTATCTATTGGAAACTGGAAGTGCGAGTTGTGCCGGCGCGTTACGAGTCCGAGGCACCTCAGTACGTACCATCTCAGCCATTGAGCCTGAAGAGCCTGAAGAGCCTGAGGAGCTGTGGCTGGGGTCAGCCTTTGGTTCATACCTTCATGAAGCCCTGAGCTACTTTATTTACTTGTTCGATCTTCCGACGATCATTTTGCTGCTTTTACTCCTCCCGTCATCTTGCGGCTCATTTCGATTTCATTTTTGGTTGTACGCTTTTCTTTGTGCTCAAGCGCCTCAGTCCTGTGTCCTAAGTTCAAAATAGATGGACTTCTTCCTTCCTTTGCATGGGCAATGTTAGGGGTGGGGGAATCTCGTTGAGGCCCTTGCCCCAGTTCAGGACCTTTGCAATTGACTAAGGAGCTACGTCAAGCCCTTCTAACCACAAGCCATTCAAAGAGTCTGGGTAGAGACCTGCTGGAGCTTGGAACCGGCAGGAGCAGACGGAGAAGGCACGCGGCGTGCAGCAATCTGCGACTTAATGGACAGATCCGGACCGGAGATCCAGGACCCAGAAACGGAGATTCCTCTGACACGGATGGGTTTTCTTTGATTTCATGCTAATCTGTATGGGAGTACCGTGTGACAATTCCCTCTTTCTGGGGTGTACACTTGCGATTCCTTATTTCCACGGTTGGAATTATGGTGATTTGGCCAGAAAGAGCATTCCAATAGTAGCTCATCCCTGTGTTTGCAAGCGGGGCATGAGGCAAATGGATTCTCTTTTGTCACTCCTATGGCGCGGACCAGGGTTGGGTTCCGAATTGGATCCTTGGAAGCGGCAGGGATATGGGTCAGGCCAATACTTCCAGTTTTGCTTTGCCCGGATCGAACGCGCGAATTGGCCGATTCATGTTTGAGACATTCACTGGCACGTGCAATTGAGATCAGACCGACATTCTTGAATCATCCCGTATGACGAGAATGCCTCATGATGAACCTTTCAGATGTTGCACATGCTAGCAGGAACAATTATTATGTTGCGTATCCATTGTGCCAAACCTTGAAGCTGGTTGTTGGTCATCTTGTTTGTTCGGCTGTCATGACTCACCCGCATACCATTTGAAGCTATGCACTCCAACCCCTGCCCCAAAGGTCCACTACACAGTTTCTCTCAACGTGCCCTTTTTCCAACAATCATGGAAGTGGACAAGGGCATTTGCAAGGGACACTAGTCTTCTAAAACCCTTCCGTCCACTTCCGCTGTTGGAAAGGGATACTTGGGACATCTGTTGGTGATGAGCATCTTGGGACCTCAAGGCCTCTTGTTGAGGTCCAGTTCCTGTTTGTAACCTCAAGCTGGCAAACCTTCCAGAGATGTCTCCATTGGTTTGCAGGATTCTTGTGATCCAACCACAGATCTCCACGATGACCAATCAGTCACATGGACCCATTCTAGATTCCCTCCTCCCCCCACTTCCGACATTTTCCTGTGTCCTCAGGTGCTAAGTGTACCGATTCGCCGATCCGGAGGCCTCCAGCGCTGAGCTCACGGGATCTTCCCTGGACCGAGAAATATCCCATCGCTTGGTGCGGGCGGGCTATTGGGGACACGGTGGCGAAGCTGTGCTTTTTTGTTTCTTTGTTTGTTTGCTTGTTTGTTTGTTTCTTTGTTTGTTTGTTTCTTTGCTTGTTTATTTGTGTTTGTTTGTTTGTTGGTGGTTGGTTTACCAAGACCAGGTGCCAGGTGTCTTGTCATGGCCACTCGAGTCACTCTAGGTCCTTGCTTGACTTGTTGAAGCACAAGCCATTGGTTTTTTTCCAGCAACAAAGGGAATTGGGTAGCCTGGTAGGGGAATTATGGATGGGCATCCCCAAGCAAAGGTGCAAGGCGGATAACCGGGGGTCTCTGCAAACGGGCACGGCATTCCATGATTGGACCCCCTTTCTTCACCGCCCAGCAATGCGGGATTTGGACGGCAAATTGTTACGAGCCCTCCTCGGGATGAGACGAGTACCGTAGTTGCCCAAGATGGCAGTTCTTTACTATGGGATTCCAAGTTTCCTGTTATTTGGTGAGTTAATATATTGTAATTGGGCCGATCAAGTTATTTTCGTGGAAGCCCAATTTCTTAGGAGAAGTTTCACGCATGAAGGTATTTCGAGCATGGCGTGCTGCTAACCACAGGGCTTGCTTGGCACTTTTGGACTGTGTCTTGTCAGTGTACCTAGGTTGTACCAAGTGCATTTCAAGATTAGCAACCAATGCAGTTTCGTCCAGATGTACATGATTATGCCAGCTGGTTGCTGGGATTCTGTTGAAGGGCGCCAGAGCTGAGAAACGCTGTTTCTTCTGGACAGACCAGCTGCAGCTGAAGTCGCCCCCATGTGGCACTTCGGATTCAATCCTATGAATGGCTTTGTTCAATCTGATGCGCAAAGCCTTCTTAGACCATTGTGGTCGAGTGTGCCTTGGACTCATTCCAGCCAACACCCTAAGCTCTAACAAGTCCAAACACCCTGAACACCCTGGCCCTGAACCCACCACCTAAACCCTAGCGCCAAAACAAAGCTTTCAACAAAAACCCTAAGCGATCAACCCTAAGCCTTCGCCCTGACACCCTCAAAAGCATAATTAACCACACCACCCCCAAACCCTAAGCGAACGCACCCTCACAAATTCTAGACACCGGAAACCCTCAACCCTAAGAATCTTACACCCGACCCCCTCAATTTTCTTGTAAACCCCAAGGCCAATTCGCGAACCGACACCTGAAAACGTAAATTAAACGCAACGGGGTGCCCCTAAATCCAAAACCCAGGCTCCAAAGCCCGAAGCCAAAACCCAACACACTAGACCTAAAAACCCGAAACCTGAAAGCCCAACACCCCAACACCCAGGGCAAAGGCTAAAACCTGAAAGCCTGACTCCAAAACTCTAGCCTAAGAGCAGCCTTGTTGGTCTTTGTGTCTGAAGCTCGCCCAAAAAAAGACCCAGGTACCCCCAACACGCAAAACATAATCTATAAGCCCTCACAAACCCAACCACTGAACCCTAAAAACGCGAAACCCAAGCAAGCAAACGCCCCAAATCCTCAAGCCAAAAACAAGCGAAGCCTACGCGCGAAGCCCAAGTCACACGCCCCAGCACACATTCGCTGACGGCGTACCCGGCTCATTCGGAGCAGAAATATGTCGCGCAGAAGCAAAACAGGAAGTCGCACTGGACCCTCCCCGTAAGAACTCGTAAGTTGGCCCTTTGTTCTTAGCGCTGTGACTGGAAAATGCTGGCGGGTCGCAGAGGGGTCTCTCTCCCATTCTCCAGAGATTGCAGGACCTGCAGGAGGTGGCGCCCAACACAGATGCGGCGCCAGCGAAGGTGCGACGTCAAGAGACGATGTCAATGTTTTTTGTTTTGAAGACGGACAGAGGGTTTCCACCCCCAAACCAACGCCCCCATTGATATATGTTCATTTTTGCACTGGCTACTGGAATACTTATGTACTCCATGTTGTTTTGCGGGTATCGGTTTCGGGGTTGTAAAGTCTCGCTTGGAGGATGCTTTTAAATATTTTGCCCCTTGTCCAGCTTGTCCTTACCTACCCTCCCTGCTCACGCACTGCCGGAGCTGACGAACTCGGTCGATGAGGCTGCAAGACGAACATGGCTTCCCAAAGCCTTTGGCCTCGATGCGGTTCCCTGGTTGAACATGGTTGAACCGCTTGGGTTTCAGTTTTTGCCGACCTCAGGAAGAGGATGCTGCGGCAGGTCGGGGGGTGGAGGGGGGGTCCCTGCCTGTGGGCGTGCCTGGTCAGCCCATCCAAGAAGGTTGCAGGTCGCACTGCTGAGGGCAACGTGTTCAATCTATTGTCTTTGCATTTTCTGGACGTTCGGATCCAAAGAGTTGCTCGTGACACATCAGATCAGCTGTTCAACAAGCCCGAAGGAATCACTGGCACGAGGGGGGAGTATTTTTTGTGCCAGATCTGTTTAGATCATAGGGATCTTCCCGAACACTATCTCCATCCAACCCCTTCGAAACCGGTCTGTCCCCCCGCGGCAGCCTACACCTGGCCCCAGCCCCAATGCAATTCAGCCCAGCCTAAGCTAGCCTGTTTCACACAGCTGAGCCAAGCGAATGTTTGTAGCCCAGGTCGCCGGCTGGCCAATTTCACACAGCGGGCAGTGAATTCTTTGTTTTCCTGGCGCCTGCGGCGTTCTTTTCTGGTTGCGTACGTCCCTCCTTTCGGGCCAAACCAATCACTCAAAATGCCAGTTTCCGGGTAAGGAATTCAAGCAGCTGAAATCTAAGACAGTGTTTAGGGTTGTGCTGGTATCGAATTGGCTTTAAATTGGATAAAATTGGCTTAGTATCGGTTTAGTATTGGGTTAGTATTGGAGTTGGGGTCGGCCGGCAATCAGCTGGTTTAAAATTGTCGTAGGATTGGCTAATTATTAATTCTATTTGAGTATTGGGGGATTTGGTTGTTAGGGATTTATCATCCCAGAAAGCTTCGCCTTTGTCTCCAGGTTCTTTCGGCACGTGGAGACATATCCCCATTAGAACCTCCCGTAGATCATAGATCATCAGTCTGTTGTGTGTTGCTGAAGGAGCATTTGTGCCGATACGGTGCGTGTCAAAACCAGGGACCCCGTGTCCAAATCCAACCAACATGAAGACAGCCGTAGTTTGGACACGGACATTGCGAGTCAGGCCCCTTCCCACGACACCTCTAGCCTCTCACAAGTACTCTAAACTGATTCTCTGACAAGGCTCTGATGAGATATCTTGGGTCACTGCACTGTACTCCACAGCTCGTGACTTTCCGGAAGAGGCTTGGCAATTGATCGGCTGACCCAACAAGTGGAGTTGTTTCACAATTAATTCAGAGGTTTGCCAGAGGATGGTCTTGACTTCCAAGCCTCGGGTGGATGCCCATTGAGTCTCGGTGCCTGACAGGAGCTTGTGCGCCATAATTGTAAGGGACACATTCGTGTTCGCCCCGCATAGTGATCAGTTTGCTGACCCGAGCTTGGTCAGACGGCCGTTTTGAAGGCCTCAAAACTTGAGGCCCGACTTGAGGCCCGGCCAGATATGAAAGCCCAACCCCCCTCTCCCCCGCCCCCCACATTCGGGAGGGAGTGTACCAGCTTGCCAGTTGAAATGTTGGATTTTACCAAAAGGCGTTTGTTGGAGAGAGGTGCCCGCTCCGCAGCATTTGTAGGATATCAAGCTCGTGTGAGATGATGGCACAATGTGCAAAGAATTGTCCAAAAACGAGAAGTGACCTCCACGCAGGGACTCTAGCATTCAGCCGCACGCGCTTGGATAACCTCATGCGACCGTGCTGATCTTGCCGGATCCCTCAGGCCGGGATGCTGCGGGCTTGGGCCGTGGGCACCAGTGGGAAACCAGCGCGGGAAGAACCTGATCGCCCATTCGATACTCACGTTTGAACAATTGGCATGACTTGAGAAGCCGAACCGCCTCAACCAAAAGCCAGAAGCCAGTGAAACCAAGAGTTGCCACAATGCAAGGATTGATGCAAGGACAAGCGATCCATGTCCGCGAGAACCTGATTTAGACTTTTCCAGACCCGGACGTAGGCTTGGGGACCTGAGGGCCCAGAGAAATGTTGAAGCACTTAGCATGGCCCAGAGGGTCCATTCTTGTGCCTTTGGGCAGGACTGCATGGGCCAGAGCCCTTGACTCATTGATCTGAGCGCCAAGCGATTCGGACTTTGGACTGATTGGGGAGGGACATTTAGCTTAGGCAAATCCACTGAGTTGTTTTTTGAAATTATGGTGTTACATTTTCAGGTTCCCTGCATGAAGCCCAGAGCAAAACGGAATATATGTGTTGGTCGGGGGAGAAACAACTGGGGTACTTTTGCTGCTTGCTTGTGCTTCTGCTTCTGCTTCTGCTTTGCTTGGCCGTGCTGTGCTGTGCTGTGCTGTGCTGTTCTGTGCCGTTCCGGTCGTGTTTCAGAAGGTTTAAAGCGTCGTGGAAAGTCAGACATGGTCTTTGGCAATGACTCAGTGAGTTTCAGGGGAGATATCTACGACGTCATTGCAATCAGGCATGCGGCATTCAGGTCCTGGGGCCCTCGACCTAAAAGCGGTTGCTTGGGTGGCAGTTCCAGATGATGAGTGTGCCATTCTTGGTGGGTACCTTGTGGCTTGGTTCAACGAGAAAACAAAACAAAAAACCATTTTGGGAGTTCTCGAGTGAGCATCTCAACCTCAGCTTTGGCAACATTCACCGGACGTCAGCTGCAGGCAAAAATGGTGGGCACAGAGCCAAGCTGGACCACCATCCCCGGCAAGGCGTGTGAAATTGACCCAGTGGAAGTGGCGAAAAGGGAAACCAAAGGGGAAGCGGCCCAGTTGGGAACCCCTGTTTATTTTGACACACACACACACACACGAACACCCACGGTTTGAGATTTTGTCATGTTGTTTATGCGTATTTCGCCTGATTGCCGCACTGGTTTCTGTGACCTTGCGCTCACATCATGTTCTCTCGCAGCTTTGGCCAGACGGGCGCTGTGAACCACAACATTTGTCGGGCGATCTACGAGAAACAGGTCCTCGAGCGCAAGGCTCAGATTTGCTTCGTCCATGTCCTGCGCTGCGCTTCGTCCATGTCCAAAGCAAATCGACCTGGAGGACCTGCTGGGTTTCCAAGTTCGGCCCATGTTTGGCTAGGCGCTAAAAGGTCAACCTTTTGTTTCCAGGTCCTTTGTACCACAACGGATGCATCATACCTTTTTTGCACTTAGTTGACAGTTGTTGGCGTAGGGTGCATGGATTATCAATGTCAGACGTTGTAAAAAATGCTTCTTATGCGTATGGGCAGTGTTCAAGGCGGTTCAGGTTTGAGAAAGGCTGTAGGTGAGAGAACGGCGCTGATTTACAACCTAATTACATGAAGGTTTCCAGAGCCATTTGGATTACTGAGTTGCATTTCACTTTAAGTCACAGAGACATACAGAGACTGATACCTTAAGCTCTCCGTTGGTGAACTTCAGGCTGCCGCCATGGACGATATATGTGCTGCCCAGAGAGGACATGTAGATCACATCAATTTTCAGAGTCCGCTTCGCTGTAGCGCTTCATGTATGGCGCTACATCGGATCAGCAAAACCTATGAAGAAGTACTGCAAAACCAATGTTCTAAGGCGCGAGATCAGAGTGTGCTTTCCCATCACTCTTTGAATCGCCACTCAAAATCATTTGACCACTTTTTGGGGATTGGCTGGCTGAAACTACTGGACGTTTTGAATTCGTGCCAATCTTGGGCCCACCCCAATGGTTGGTGTTCTTTTGGACCCCTTCGCACATTGCCATGGAACACCCGTCAGAAGCATGATGAAAAGCTCCACCGCGGTATGCCTCTGGTTTGAATTGGCCACCTGGCACCAAACCTTTGTGAAGAGTTACATGTTCGCAGGTTGGGCCTCTTGCACACCCAACCTGCAAAAAACTGTTGCAGGGGCTTCTATGGAGTTCTTCAAGCGCCCTCCATGCTGACAACTTAGGGGCCTCAGCAACTTTCTCACAAAGCCAGCGGCCCACCTAAGGTTGCCAGACTCACGAATCACGGGAGCTGGCCCGCTCAGGTCCAAGATCCCCTGGCACAGCGGCTACCTGGATGCGCCCAGGACAGATCGCTTGGCAGCTGGAGCCATCCTGAAAAAATGAAATGCGGGAGACGCCTTGCCCAAAACTGGATTGACTAAATACGAAACAGGATCTGACAATATGATTCTGTGTGTACCCCCGGTACCTTCCAATTATTGAATTGCTTCGACCGGACACTCTGGATTAGAAGTGTAAAGTCATTCAAACCACGTGTCGCTCCGCAAAAACAAGGTTCCTTCAAGGACACATGCAGAAAGAACCCCCCCCTTTTGGGGGGAGACATCTACACAACAACTTGCTCATGTCCAAAGGAGGTCAAAGTGTAAACCCTGCGCCAGTTTGGCCTCGAATTGGCAGGCGCCCGGAGTCCTGTCGCCTGTTCGTTTCCTGGTGATGGTAAGAATAAGAAGTGTACTTCGGCCAATTCAGAAGGTCTAGGTTCATGCTTACGCTTACGTCCTTCAGTTTTGATCGTTTCAGATGTGTTGTCATGATTCTACTTGGTTTTTGGGGTTGCCCTTGGCATGACTGGTAGTGCGGCGCGTTGTCCAAGCGTACTTCTCCAGATTTAACCTTTGAACATTTTGAGGGATGCCTGGATAGAGTCTTTGTTTCCTGCTACTATTATAGAACCTGTAGGAGGGTATCTGGAATATACATTTCCTCTTTCAAGGACCCCGTTTCTGGTGCCATGTAAGTGGGAGGCCTTTTCAGGATGGTTTAAAGGGAAACCAAAAGACATCCCATCCTCTTTGAGGAGCCCCCTGTTTGACACATACCCGCGCATGATACTAGGAACGGACGGCCAGTGGGCAACTGCATCATTGGCCATGCTTGCCGGGCGTCTTTGTGCTGGTCCGTCTGCCCTTCGCTAAGAAAACTTCTCCCCCGAACCATTGAAATGGAGGGAATCTCCGGAGGCCGAATCGGTTCTGGTGACCTGTTGGGGGAGAAAAGGACCCCTTAAAAAGCTGGGTCCAACACTTTGCGGTGTCACTCAAGGTTTCTCAGGGGGGTTGGGTTGTGACACACATCCACCTGAGCAAAGCCCAAAACCCCCAAAACCCCCAGGCCGGGGGGGGGAGGGACTGGGGGCATTTTAGTAGGTGGCTAGAATCGTTTTCACAACGGTTAAGGCGCTGCTCACCTGTGCCCTCTCACATTGCAGGAGCCTTTCCCCGCGTCCGCGCTCGCCGCGGCCGACCAACGGAGTTCCAGGCAACAGCGGGAAGTACGCCAGGATCAAGGGCAATGAAGGTGTTTTCCCATTTGGCTGATCGGTCTGGTGGTCCTGTTTGTGAGTGGTTTGTTTGTTGGCTTGTTTGTTATTTGATGACAATGTAGGATTGACACCAAAAGGAAAGAACAGTGAGGCTTAGGGAGATTCCCTAGACATGAACATTGCCACTTTAGTTTGAGTTGTTCGTTGAATAGGTGGAGCTGCGCCGCTTGTGCCAATTTATAGGAAGTACGTAAGGACGTCAGAACCCCATGGATGTTCTGCTGCTCCGGAACCGAGACACACACCCCTTCCAGCGCTCACCAAGTGCTCACGCGAGGGCGACATCGTAAGGCCGATTTTGAGAAGGCGTTGATTTGTCAAAACCAGCGGCCAGATGGATAGTTTACAAGGCCAAGGTTAGTTTCCAACAGATGCAAACAGAAAGGGATCAATCCATGAATCCATGTGACCTTCTAATCTGGTCGGCTTTCTTTGTGGTGAGTTCCCCTACGGATGGCGCTTTACGCTTCAATGCCAATGTGGACATGATCACTAGAGAAATGATCAGCTTGCTGGTTGTGAACTTGGGTGACTGTCCAGGCGGGCATGACGGAGTGCCATGTCTTTTAGAATCCTGCAGGAGTTATGAAGGGCTCTGGGAGATGGCGTGAGTGGGGGTGCCAAATTAAAGATAAATATGCACTCGGCAGGATTTTGCGACTTCGCCGAAGGCACTCGGAACAGGTAGCAGTTTGTGTGACGAACGTACAGGTGCTGGATTGCGACCACGCTGGTCGATATCCACACTGGTGAGAGATCTTTGGGTTCTGTGGCACTGGGGATGGCACGAGCACAGCAGTCAGTCTGAAGCCTGCGCGGCCACTCCTTCGTCTCCATATTCGCCGTGGCCAAAGGAAGGTGAAGGGCTGACATCGCCGGCGATGTGGCAGTTCTCACGTTCTCCTGTCGCTTGCACGATGATGGGCGTGGCTTTCACTTGAATGTGGCGGCTTTCAGGGCTCATACTGCCGGGCATACTCCGGAACGTTGCTATTGCGGTTGGTAACTCATCCGGTTCGGGAAACGGCTTTGGACCTTAGGGCCTGCCGTTGCTTTCTTGCAAGCTCGCAGACACGCGTCCTCCAGGTGGGCAACGAATCGGACTTTCAAAAGGCTGCAGCATTCGGTTGTCTAAGACCCGGCCCGTCGCATTGAGACACCAGAGGACATGGCAGTTTCCGCTGTGAATGCTGATTTGGACATCTTGACAGCACTGCGCTGCCTGCCGGCTAGTCAGGCGTTGGGCAGATCAAGATTTCAGTTGGCTCAACCGAAAATCGGGTAGTGCCCATTGTGACTGCGCTGCAAAGTCAGCCACATTCTCCTGAGAAACTAACGGATCTTCGCTGCCCAAGATGTTGCAGCGATCAGAAGGTCCATCGGGCATGTCCGTGTCAGGAGGCGGCCGGTTATGTGGGCACAGCCGCCATACGGCAGTCAGCGCAAGTTGCCAGTCCAGCAGTTATGGCGTTTCGGCCGTGCTCCGGGAGATGTAGTTGAAGTTCCGGACAGCTGGCTTCCGTGCGACCTGCCGAGACATATGTGCCTCCTTTTCGAAACCTGGGCTAGGCTCAACAAGCGGCTTTGTTTTTCCCGTGTACTTGCAAGGAGACACGGGGCCTAGAGACGGGTGCGAAGCATCTAGTACTCGGCCAAGCGTTGATGTCTTCAAAGAAAGACGGCGACATTGAGATAGCTTTCTATGTGGGTGAAGTCACCCCAGACAGAGACGTGGGTGAGTGGGCTTCGTGCAAACAACTGCAGAAGTGGGACACAAGTCTTGCAGCAGAAGAGAGTGTGCGCACGCAACGCCCGACAGGCGATGCGAGCTCAAGCTCTGGCTGGGGCAGGAGGCCTCAGAGTCAGGCTCGGCGAAACGTTTCAACATGGCATTTGGTACAAAAAGCTTGAGCCCAAGAGTTTTACTGTCACGACCCTGAAGCCACGATCCTAAACCCCACGGTTCTGCCTTGCTTAGATTCAGGCGTTACAGGTCATCGTTGGATCTTGCGCTTGAACCCTTGAACTGGGTTTACAACATGTGACCACCCCTCAAACGAGACTCATGGAAGCCACGGGAGTTGTGGAGTGCCGCTTTAAAGTTGTGGCCCTGTCCGCTGACATGTTATACGACGCAGCTTCAAGTCGGCCCCACTCCACTCAAGCCAGCAGGCCAGCGAGCAAGCAAGGGCGCGAGCGTGCGAGCAAGCAAGCAAGCGAGCAAACAAACCAACAGGCAGGGAAACCAACAGACAAGCAAGCAAGCAACCACACACACGCACAATCAACCAATCAAACAAACAAAGAAACAAACGCGCAAGCCAACGCACAAACAAACAAACAAACAAACACACAAGAAAACAGACAAGCAAACAAGCAAGCACGCAAGCAGGCAAGCAGGCAAGCAAGCAAGCAAGCAAGCAAGCAACAAGCAAACGAACAAACAAGCAAACCATTATTTCTACAAACATCACAAACAGCATAACTAGCGCAGACAACACAAACAACATATAGCACGAGCAGTGCGCACATCGCATTTCGCAGCAAAGGATAATTTGAGAGCAGTCGTCCTAAACTGCTGACTGGCTCCACGTGGGGTTCCTGGCTTATTGCAAGCCGACATGCTGAGGCAACGACAAGCTGGCGAAGCGCAGTGCAGCGTTGCGCTGGCCACATTGGTTTTGAGCCATTTCACCAGGGTTGGGCTATTTCCATTTGTTAAGCGTGTTTGAACTTGAAACACTTGGCGTGTACACAGTCTCGGTTTTACCACCCTGCTCATTGGCAGGCCTGTGCACTCTCAGTTGGCCCCAATTACATCGTGCATCATGGATATGAGAAGCTGGCTTACCACACAAGACTGGTAATGTTACAACTTGATTAATAAAGGCCCACCCCCCCGAACAATGGAGGCGCCAGAAAAATCTAGACTCACTTTTGGGACGTCCAAACAATGGAGGGTTTTAGGGCCCAATTCTACTCTAGTATTGCAGCCACTTCCTTTTGGCAGTTCTATTTTTGTATTGCGACCACTTCTTCCTGAGCATACTTTTTGAAATACTACTTAGCATTGCAACCACGTCTTCCTGAGCATACTTTTTGGAAATACTAAGTACGTTAGCAGCCATTCAAAGGGTGTGCCTTTCAGCCAGGGAGGGCTTGAGCTAGAAAGAAGCCAGTTGAAAGGGGAATGCTTTTAAGCAAGTGGGCCACCAATTGAAAGGGACTGCTTTTAAGCACGTGGGCGGCCAATTGAAAGGGGAGTGCTTTTAAGTAAGTGGGCCACCAATTAACAGGGGAATGCTTTTGAGTAAAGCAACTGACAGTGTATTTTCTGGAGGGGGCTGGGGGCTTGCAACTAATGTGGTCCCCCTAAAGAATGCCATTGTTGTGGTTCAGTGGAGTCTGTGAGGGGCACCCTTGTCCTGATTGTTTTTTTGTTTTTATTTTTTTATTTTTTAAACACGGTTTAATAAATAATTTGCAGTTTCAGGGCTGGGGATGGATTTCAAATTTCAGAGGTTTCAGCTGGCTTTGGGTTTTGTGTTTGAGCAACCAATTAAAAAGGGGAATGTTTTTAAGCAAGTGGGCGACCAATTGAACGGGGAGTGCTTTTAAGTAAGTGGGCCACCAATTAAAAGGGGAATGCTTTTGAGTAAAGCAACTGACAGTTATATGTTTGGTGATTGTTTGGGGGGGATGTTAAAAAAAAAAAAAAAAAAAAAAAAAAAACTAAAATTGATTTGTGGATTTTTTTGAATTCCCCCCCCCCCCCCCGGGCAAAACAACTTTCAGGTACTCTGGTACCCCTCAACAATGGGGGCGAACCAGAATAAGGAAAACAACTTTTTATTATTCGCCGTTATATGAATAATCGAGTTGATAGCATTATACAACTCACTTGCGCAAATACCACCTTCTGATCGAAGGTAAGCAAAGGACGCTCCTAACAATGGTTTTGTGTGGTGCAGCCATCCATTTGATTGTTCACATTGTTGTGGGTAGGCCCCGTCCATGTACTATACTGCCTCAGGGCTAAGCTAACACCAGAAGAACGGGAATCGCACGACTCATGCTAGCTTGGCCATCCTTTTTTCAACCCACATTGTTTGAGCTATCTGCGCTTGGGACTGCTTTATTGAACAAGTTTCTTTTGATACCCCTTTTGGGCAAACAAGGTATCTGGATCTAGCTTCAATGGTTTTAAAGGGGAGCAATTTCACTCGCGCAGCTGTTGCTTCGATAGCCTGGTGCCAGGTCTCTTGGTAGCTGCTCCACCAGTAGTTCGCTCCGCCAGGACGCCAAACGGGCTTTGACACAGGTAGGTATAACTGGGGTTTCTCGCTTTTCCAGAGCCTCAACTTGCCATAATTTCCATTGTTAGTTGGTTCCTTTTGTTGATGGCGGGCGAACCGCGCATGAGACGCACGTCCAGGTGAGCGTTTCAACATTTGAGCGTTTCAGCCATGGGGTGTGTGCTTTTTGGCAGCGTTCAACACACATGTTGGTTTGTGTTGCATTGAGCTGTTTGTTCTTGCCTGCATGTTCATTTCCAACCTGGATGAACCGCATCTGGCTTTACATGAGGAGCTATCGAGCAATTGGATTGCTGGCTGGCACTTCGCTTCGTTGATCACAGCCCTGCTCGGCTCTGTCATTGGTTGCTGCAGGAGGCCAACAACCCCAACAAGTCGGCAATGTTGAGCTCGCGAGGCGCCGTATTTCATGGTTGATACAAATTGGCGGGAAGAGGCAAATCAAAAGCCGACCCCTTGGAGTCTGACAGGCGGCGCAAAATGACACCCCCAGAATGCAGTCGGTTCAAAGCCATGGTTGTACTAAGAACTTTGCTTGGAATAGTAGTTCAAATGTGGTTGCCTCCGCATCCATGGCTGCTTGCTCAACATGACTCAACAGTGAATGCCCCATTTTTCACCAGACTCCTTGTTGCCAGCATCGCTGCTTATGTTGAGCTCATTTGCGGTATTGGGAGCTAGGGGCATACGTGGCTGGCAACTCTAGTAGAATCAGGGACTTACAATGGCAAGCGCGTCAAAACCAGGTTGTTAGACAGTGTAAGTCAAGCTGCCTACCCCTTGAATGAAACCTATGGTGGGTTGCAAGCCTTGGGTCCCAATCCTGAGTAGACATTGGTGCGGTTTCCCAAGTAGGAGTAGCAAGGTAGCGCCAGCAAGATGCACTAGCCAGTAGCTAAGATAGCACTAGGATGCACTAGCCCGTAGCACTAGCAAGATAGCACTAGCAGAAATTGCACTAGCCAGTAGCACTAGCATGAAAAAGTAGCACTAGCAAGATAGCGCTGGCAAGACAGCACTAGCAAGACAGCACTAGCAAAAATTGCACTAGCAAGTGGTGCTAGCAAGTTGCACTGGCAAGTGGCACTAGCAAGTTGCATTGGCAAGTTGCAGGCTTGGGAAAGCAAGCTGCACGATCGAGTTAGCTTTGGCAAGGGTCAGAATAGGGATGGCCGGTTGACAAGCGGAAGTTGGAAGTTGGTTATGTGTTTTTGGCTGGCCTTGTTTATTACAGTCTGCAGCGGTCGAGACACCGGGACCTAGAACCCACCTGGCTTCGGGCCGTTATGGAAGAAGGGCAGGGGAGCCGCACTCGAAGAGTTTGCCGGGGGTGCTCTACCCCTCGCTTTGCCAAGCGCAAGAGACACAAAAGGCTGAGAAAGGGGCTTGATTCGATACAATGGGGGTCTTTTCAAAACCACAAAGGGAAACTTGAGAAAGGGGTCCGGCATGCTCAACGGAGAAAGAGGTGGGGCAGACGACTTCTCCGGGCTGGCAGGGCTGTGGCGGGACCTCCCGCGGTACAAGAACGGGGCTCTGGAGACCACAGGTCCGCACCGCTGGACCGCTTCGGTTGCGCGCGAATCTTGCGACTGGGGCGATTCAAGTGCTTGCATTCTTAGCAACGCTGAAAAACAACTGGGGGGTGTTTGCGCCTGATTCATATTTGTCCTAGAGAAACACGATTCGCAAAGGCTTCCTATGGTTCGCCCGAGACAAATAACGATCCAGTTCTTGATGAGGGGTACGCATGGCGGTGGTTTGGTTCAGATCAGCAGGCAGTGAAGCGGAACCGGTAGGGTCCATGGTGTTGTTGTTTTTCCCCTCAAGCGCCTCAAGTAGGTACTCCCCCAGATTTAAAAAGCTTCATTCCTAGTCTCCCAGAAAAGGGGGGAGCCCAATTTAATCTGCAGGGAGCTCTTTCCTGCGACACCTTTTGCACATCCGGTGTCACAAGTGAGGCTCCGGATTGTCAAACACATTGTGCCGTCTTTTGAAACGGTCCTCAAACAGGGTCATCAGTTGTCACTTTTCGCAGGTGCTTTGGTTTGCTGGGAGCGAAGCCGGCAGGTTTCTTTGTTTCTCGTTTGCGGCTTCCAACTTGACTGGAGAAGTGGTGAATGCACATGTTGCGTTGCAAACAATTAGGTTTGGAGGAGATAGACCAGACGCGCAACAGTCTTGTTTTTATCGAGGGTAGTTGTTTGTGTGTTCAATGGTGTTTCTCACTCTCTCTCTCTCTCTCTCTTTCTCTTTCTCTCTCTCTCTCTCTCTCTCTCTCTCCCCAACGATGTTTCAGAATTCCTATCCAGCGTTTGGCCCTCGAAATCCCTGCATCTTCCTCGCAAAGAAGTCGGGCCAACTCCCGTTTGGGACTCTGTGTGTCGGGCAGACATGGAAAACAAGTAGTTCAAACTGCTTGGCCACAACAACTCAAGTGAGTCTGGCCAGTACCACCCCTTGGATTTATAATGTATAATATATATATATGTATGCAAGATCATGGGACCTGGGCTGACCATAAAAATACTGTGTACATGTATATATATATATATATGAGAGTCGTCCGAAAGGTCATTGTATTCAGCTATGAAGGGGAAGACCTTTTGGTCTTAGCGTTGACCTTCGCGAAAGTTCCGCGAAGGGGGTCGCGAAAGTTATTTTTTTTCCGCGAAAGTTTTGTGTGGCTTGCAAACAGGAAGCTGGAGTGATGAACCATGTGTATTTACCGGCAGTGCGCGCAGAATGCCCGCAGACTAAAGTTGGTCGGAGAATGCGTAGTCTGAGGGTCGCCGCAAGAATACGCCGCTGCAACCGCAACCCCCAGCCAGCAGAAACCAGCTTCTGGGAGGTTTGAAGCTGTCGGGGCAAGCTGAGCGCAACTTCCAGCCGGATTTTCGTGAATGTTTTGCGTAAGATCCGCGAAAGTTTCGCGAAAGTCGACGGACCTCCCCGCCAGTTTCCGGACATGAGGCCAACGGGCCTTCTCATGCGCAGCTTGCGGCTTGTGAGCTGGAGCTGCGGAAGCGCGGAAGCGCGCTTCGCGTGCTACTTTGGAACTGAAAGGTCGCGACTTTCGAGCTGGGGCTGCGGAAGTTCACTTTGTGTACTACTTTCGTATTGAAAAGTTCTGACTTTCGAGGCTGAGGAAGTTTAGTCGTGTACTACTTTCGTATTCAAGCCGGGCTGCGGAAGTTTACTTTTACTGAAGAGCTGCGACTTTCGAGATGGGGCTGCGAAAGTGTACTTCGTGTACTACTTTTGTGATGAATGTTCTGAAAACAGCCCCGCGAAAGTTCCGCGATGGGGTCCGCGAAAGTTTTTTTTTTCTCGCGAAGATGGCGGTTTCCGGAACAAGGAATTTCAGACAACCGTCATATATATGTATACACATGTTTGTCAATCTGCAGTGATGCAATGCTTCGGAGTGATTCCAGGTGCACCTCTACTTACTAGCCAATGATTGCATACCCATGTTAAAGCAAAGCAACTGGCAGGTCATCTACCTCAGGCGGACTGAACATTGCTGATTTCCCAGGGTGAGATTTCAGGGATCAAGAACAACGCCTTTCAGCCTTCCAGCTGATGGGAGGGTCAAAGTCACCTTGGATCCTCAGACAGGGAGAGACTGAAGCCGAACCTGCTATGCCGAATGACCTGCCTAGGAACAGCTGTTCCATTGGTATCCCGCCATGCGGAAGTTGAGTGTGGTTTAGCATGAAGCGCAAAGGGAGCCCCTCAAAACCAGGCTCGTCCAAAGCATGTATTTTGGGGTTCCATGTTAGTCTGCAGGGGAGTAGTTGTTTGTTCTGCCCGAAGAATGGAGGGATATCGACCACCCAATGATGCTTCGGGTAGGGCTGTTGCTCCCTCAAGGCGCTGCAGGAGTTGCTCCCGCGAGACGCAACATGATTTGCTCAGGTGGGGATGTGCGGACAATGGCCACTGCCAAGTTATCCCCATCCCTCAATGGGTCCCCCCTATGACACGTCCCATTTGGTTGAACAAACAAACATCAAATATATCTGAAGTAGGGGCCTGGGATCCTTGCCGGAAAACAACAACAAAAACAATTGGGTTGGGTTTTTAACAAAAAGCTAATGAATTCCACAAAACTGCTCTGCAAATCGCATGGTCTTGTTTCGAATGATCCAGGCCCGAGGTCCCACCACCCAGCCCGGAGCCTCTGTTTTCTGAAACGGGGATGTTTGGAGAGTCGACGCTGCAGGCTTGGTCCAAAGGAACCAAAGAGCAAAGAGGCGAAAAACATGTACATCCAGAGGGGATGTTTGGCGCCCGGAAGTTTCTTTGGATGAACCAATAGCTGAGGAGCACAAAAGACGTGTGAATGGTGCTTTGGGCCCACAGCCTGAAACTGTTTTTGCCTCCGGTGCAAGGTCAAGCCAAATTGCGCAGTAGTTTGGGTCAACGGCATTCTTTTGATGTGTATGTGGCATGGACCAAAAGAGGTCCTTGCTTTCGGGGCACATGCACACACAGCAACTTTGGATATTCACCAATGAGCCTGAGCTGTTCAATCCGGCAACGAAAGCTCTAGGCTTGATTTCCCGACTTGATTAACCTCGTGGATTAATCGGAGGTTCCTACAAAGTGAAGATTCCCTCTCAAAAGGGCAGCCCCTAAGAAGCAACAATTTGCTAATTAGTCCTGGGTCCAGTACAATGAACGCCATTTGGCTGCGGCTCAAAATAGCCTACCTCATGATCCGCGGGGTAGAAAAAAGCAACCGCACGATCTGCGGCTTCTTTGGTCCTTAATTTTCAGAGCCATATTGCTGGACTCCAGCGACAATTACCACCATGGAGGTCAACATAACCACCATTGTGTACCCAAGGACGTTCATCACCTAAGCTGGGTCAACCATGTTGAAATTTCTGTTGAACCCAATCAGTTTGGAGAGATTCCTTCTCCCCTTGATATTCTGCAGCGACTGGAACGGTGGATGAGCTCCACTTGTGGTTTCCCCGGGTTGAGCAAAACCGGCGTGATACTGTAGGCTTTTGGTTTCCCTGCTTGATCTATTTTGGTCAAGGTCTTCAAAGATTGGCCTTGTATGTCCGGGTCCTTCAAGGGAGCCTTATGCATGCAACAACCGGTGCTTTTCGCAGTGTTGGTATACTGCACCTTGTCAGTTGTCCAACCGGATGTGGCATTTCACCTTTTGGTTTCAGAGACTTTGCTCCTCTCAGTCATTGGCCCCAAAGGTTCACTCTTGGTATCTTTGGACGAGTGAGACGATCAAGATTTTGCCGAGTCTTCGCCCCAGGGTGAACATGCTTGAATCTGGCCGAAGTGTGGCGAGCCTGGCACAATTGCGCGGCATACTGTCTGTGATGGTGTTTCGGAGTCTTGGGTTTCTTTTGTCAGGCCGATTCAGCATTTCGGCCAAGCGAATTTGTAAGCTTTGTCATTTTGGTCGGGTTTGAAAAGAAGCCCCGAGGCTCCTTTCGAGATGGGCTTTGCTGGGCAACGGATCACAGCGCGGCCCTCAGAGTGTGCTTGGCATCCATAGTGTGTGTGTGTGTGGGTTGCGGGAGTTCTCCTTTGACCAGCAGAATTGCGCCTGAGGGGTCCACCAGGAGTGGTCCAGTTTGACACATTCCATATGAGCGTGCAACAGCGTCATCGCGTGCGCCGATCTCAACCGTTTAAGTCATGTAGTTGACCGTGTAGAGATGTTGACCTTCAGAGCTAGTGAAGCCCCTTTAAGTTTTCTATCTTGGCCCCTGACAACCATGGGAACCACTCTTCAAACACATGTAACACACCCCTTGGAGAAGATTCAAGTAGACCAACACGGGAGGGGTGTTGGGGTGGTAGCAGCTTTATGGTCTGAGGGGAAAGGGCTGCAAGAAGAACGGTATTAGGAAACCACCTCCAAGCAATCTCCGCTCCCAGATCATTTTCTAACACGTCCCGTATTTGGATACACAATTTACAATTCACCTCGCAGCCCGACCAAATCGAACACCTGGGCCTGCGCCTGCATGTGCTCCCTATCCTCAAGATGTTGGCCCTGGGAACTTCTGGAAACAAACGAACCTAGCTCTGAGCCCCTATTGGAGGGCGCCTATTGGTGGACCTTCACAATGGCACTGGTGATGTTGCTGGCTGAGGCCAAGTCCTTGGTGGCGGCGGACGACAAGCCAGTACCCAGGAGAAATGCCTTTCCCAAAACGGCCTGTGACGTGCCAATTCTTCCTTGTGGAGAGGTTTCTTTATCATCATCTATCAGACAAGGGCACCCTGTGTTCCCTATGGTTACCGCAGGTCTGGAAAAAGGAGGCTTATTTTGAGCCTGCAGAAATTATGCGTACAGTTCACTGTTCGAATATGCATGTGCGTTGGTGGCTTCCCAAGCTTGCTCGTCTCGCGATCAAATGTGCAAATGATCAAATCGTATTTTGGGAAATATCCGACCCGCAGATGATAGGCTGCAGTGGCACTAGGCGACTGACTTCAGGAATCGAGTTGGGGCCCGAGGGAGAACTATCATACAGAGAAAGTGTGCCACCAAAAGCAGGAACCCGCACCCTACTCAACAGAGCGACGTCGAGGGTTGATGGTTTCTACAAGCAAATGCAGGCTCATCAACTAGTCTTCAACCTGCAGACCCCGCTTTGTGCTATTGCAGCTCCAGCAGCAGAATAGCGAAATGCAGCGACACCTAGCTGCTCAGAGCTGGCTTGCCACATCTGGAAGTGTTTGTTGTCCTTTTTTGTTGGGTAAAATGGATAGGTGTTCCTTACTTGGTGGTTTGGATTGGTGGTTTGGGGATTTGAATCCCAGTTCCTTTTGACACCACCGGGCAAGGTTCCCCCTAAGGCACCAAACCACCAATGAGCTGGAAGCTGAACCCGTCACACACTTCGTTAGACCCCGGGAATGCCGGCTCAGGAGCTTGAGCCCTGCGCGGGCCCGGTACTTGATGGAGTGGCTTGGCAGCGCTGGGGGGTTTGCTCAGATGGGGGGTTGCTCAAAAGAAAAGCGACCATTGGGTGTCGTGTTTATAGAGGTAGATGGGTTCCACTGGTTTAGATTGGTGTGGTGAATCATTTACCACGGCCAGCTATGTTTGTACAAGGTCACCTATGTTGGTGACCCCTGCAGGTTGGCTTCTTTTTGGTTTCCTTTCATAGAAAACCATCCAAAGATGCATCCTTGCAACATCTCCAGATGCCCTGCACTTGTTCAATAGCGCCCATGGTCCCTTTTTCGTGGCATCCCTACAAAACATGGTCAACTCCAAAATTTGTTCCTTGTTTCTAGCAAGGTCACCGGGCAACTCAAAACCAAGGGCCGCATTTGGGGCCATGTTAGCTGTGTCTAGACATCCTTTTGGGGGCATCCCTGCCTTTTGATTCTACATTTGTTGCATTCAAAAGAGCGGCGAGCAGGTGGTCATAATTAGAAGTGTCACAGACCGCCAATCAAATCGTGAGCTCATTCCTGATGACTTGTGAGAAGCGCGAGCTGGGCGGCTACCTGTGGACCCCGGTTGGCCCCCCTTGGCAAGTTGAATAGGTTTGCTTCCTGACTGCCTTGATGACGAGTTGATTGTCAGAACCATGACCTACCAGTTTGATTTGGCGCAAATTTAGTCCTTCATCGCATGTTCACACGCTCAGCACAATTGGCAAATGCACTTACTTGCTCCTGGATTTGTTTGTTGTTTGTCATCGTTTGCTTGGGTAGCCTGACCAGGATCTTCTGGCTTTGTGGAAATGTGCCGGGTTAGGGCAAGTTTGGTCGTAACTGATAAGCTTCTGGAGCTAGTTGGATGTGTTGCCTCCTGCTTTGGTGTGAGCATCACCAGCGCCCAAGCGGACGCCTGACTTTCCCGAAAACAGCCAAAGTTGCCTCGAACCTTACGAAGATGACGAAACCACGAGGGTAGGGCGTTGGTTGTTTATCTATCCTTTCCTTTCCTCAATCCACGTTCTATCGTTGTGCCGGGGCTTTCCAATCAATCCTGTATGCTATGATATTTACTTCACACCCTGCGCTTCCACATGAAAGTTTGATTGCCTTGGTGCTTGACACAAAAAGGGGGCATATTTCAGGATGTACGGTTCGAGCCCAACCACACGCGAGCTGACGCCGGCGCGGATCCGGAAAGAGAAGAACGCCAAGGCGTGCCTGGGGGACCTGACATCTCAGGCGCCTTCGGTTTGATTTGTTTCTGGAGCCGTGGTGTTGGAGCTAGCTGTTCTGATCAGGGCTTGAATCATTGTATGACATCCCGCAATCGATGAATGAAACACGCGGCCTTGCAGTTCAGCCCTAGATCAAGTGAGCTCACCCGAAGCAACTAGGCTTCAACATTTGCAACTCCCATCCAGCTGCCAATTTGTCGCTGGCATTTTTCTGCAGCCCTGCTAGTAAGAACAGGGGTGCCAAAACTAGCCTTTATGGCAGTTTGAAGCATCACCTTTTTGGCCCGTTCAAGGTGAGATTCCCTTGGCAGGGAATATATTTTCAGGGGAAACATGTCGAAGATGCAACCCTGCAAAAGGGGCGGGTGGGGGAGGGGAACACATCAAGAGGAGCGCTGATGTGCAGAATGCGGGAGGCAGGAGCACAGCCTGATTTTATGTATCCGATCAAATAGGACTCCAGTTGCTTTTTAAACATATCTTCGGCTAATTGCGCTTTGCAGGCTCATTGCTGGTTAATTGCCTGCGCCTGCTCTGATGCGTTTGCATGTATTACCCTAGCTGGCACAGTACTCAGTACATCACATCCGGAGAGAGCTTGCACTTTCCAACATATGAGGAGGACATTCCAGGAGGTTGCCCCAATGCCACCAATGCCACGACTTCATCGCAAGTTTGGGAGACCTGTTTGCTTGTGGTTGATCCGCAAAATTGAAGAGGAGTCACAGGCCAGTCCGAAGTTCGAAGGAACCTCCTGGCAGCCTGGGATGTCGAATCTACGATGAACTCAAACAGTTTTGTTTGTTTTTGTTTCGAGGTGCCCTTTTTGAGGTGTTGCCACAGGGACAGCTAAAGGAAGTCCAAATCGCAACCAAAGCTGGGGTCTGACAGTATGTTTTTGTTGTTTGTTTAAGTTTATGGTTCACTAATTAAACATCGACCAGAGTCAATATATTGTTTGGTTTGGGGCAAGAGCTGAGGTAAACAAACTAGCCGTTTGTAGATCCCGCGCGTTCAGCGCCCGATTGCACTGCGCCTGGCTAGGTTCGCGCGCAATCGCCGCGGTGTGTTTCTCCACGGCAAGAGACGCAGGCGCTTTGAGGGCTCTGGAGGCTTCCTGCACGCAACAACGAAGGAGCTAGCCAACTTTGTCGTTGGTCCTGGTAAGTTTCATAGTGGTTTTTGCCGTTTGCTGGTTCTGTGCATTTGTTAGTGGGTGAGTCTCGGAAAAAAAAAAAAAAAAAACATGTGAAATTGAGCAGGGGCGGTTCTTTTTTGATACGCTTGAAATGTTTTTTGTTGTTGTCTAAACGCAGGTGTCTTGTAGAAATACGGTCTTCTGGATAAGTCCGAAGTGAGCATTTTGGGGTCCCACCAAGCATGTTTGTCAAGGAAAGAGCAACGCCGTCGATGGAATCTGTACACATCACGGTGACCAGAGCCGCGACTCAGTATGAACCCTGGGTGGGTCTGGTGCTTTCAAGCAGAACATGCCAAATTTGGAAGGCCAAAACAGCGAGTTCGGGATGGCCACGAGTTCCATCCCCTTCCGAGAACTTTATGACCAACGGGCCCCTATTTCCATTTGCGTTGCAAGCCCGGCTGTGGCCCCCTTTGCCGATTTTTTCAGCTGGATCAGTTGGATTTGCCAGAGCCCTATCTTCCGTTTTCCCGCTGCGGCAACATTGGCTAAAAGCAAGTTTCTATTCTTCTGGTGCTCATTAACAGATACAAACGAGGCTGTTGAACAGGCCCCACCCCCCGAACCCGCAGCACCCCTCCCTCCACTCCGTTTGCCAGGCATTCGCCGAGCCCCCTGCCGCCTTGGCGCCGGAGCCGCAGATCGCAGCGCCCGGAGTGCCCAGAGGGAGTGAGGTCATGGAACTCCACCCGGCTCTTCTCCGAAACACAGGACATGGGGAACATGGCGCCTCTTTCCTGGCGCTTCAATAACAGATCTTTGGACATAGAACTTGAATTGGTTTGAAACCCGTGGATGTTCCAGAAGGGACCCACACAAGGTGGTGAAACCAAGCAAGAGGTGTGATGCTCAACTTCTGATTCCGTGGGGCGTGTTTCTGGTGTTTGAATCTAAGAACTTCCTTAGTACCGGGACTCGGTTTTCAACGCTTCCTTTGAACAGAAGAAGCGTGTATTGCCCTTTTTGCTTGGCCAGCGTTGCGTATTTGTTCGCTTGAGCCGAAGCCGCGGAAGCGCTTTGAATGGTCTGGGTGGGGCGTTTTAGACCAAAGGGCCGGAGGAAGAGCACCAGGAAGAGAAGACACAGAGAATAAAGACAGGGCGAAACTAGAAGAGAACGACAAAGATAAAGAGAAGATGAGAACGGACTGGAAGCGCGCTCCAAGCTAAAGCTTAATCTTCCGCCCCTCAGCTTTGTTAGCTTGTATATACTGATCAATCACATGGCTACGTACTTGGGTACCCCCTCAAAACTGTTGGTTAGATGTCTCCACGTAAATGGGTATGTCTATGTAAACTATGTCCATAATATGTAAACGAGACAATATTTTACTTCCCCAAAGGAACCGGTCAATTGGCGCTTTGCCGCAGCGAAACCTGGCTCCCCAACCAATTACCGGCCACCAATTCTTTCACAGCGCCGATGAAGCCCCAAACATCCCCCAAGCCCGTGTGCTTTCATCGAAAGGCCAAACTTGTTTGCTCAATGTCAATCAACTCCCATGCACCAAAAGAAGCATCATGTTGATAGGCGCATCCTGTTGGACATGCTACTATTTGTTTATCCTACGTTTCGATGAGCATCCCACGTTTACCGATTTGCCCCAGCCAGGGACCCAGAAACAATCCAAGGAGCACTCTTAGAGGGGCCTGAATGGGGGGTTGCTGACCTTTGATCAGTTCGCTTACCATCCCCTTTTTTGGAGGTTTCCCTTAGCCACATTTTTGGATGGGTGTCCATGGCGTTCCTGAAAGGTTTTCACATATTCGACTTACAGCCCAGATCTGGTCGCGTGTGGAAATCGATTCCCGGACGACGGGGCCGGGCGGCCGCCGCGTCAGGTGGATGTCTCTGGGGGACGACAAGGCTCATGGCCTGGCGGAGGTTCTGAGGCGGAGACCGACCCGAGTCCCACGACGGCTGGAGTCGCCGTGACCCTCACGGGTAGTTTACTTGTGTATATGTACTGTATATGTCATTTGAAGTAATTACACCCATTTTGTTAAAACGCCATCGAGATGATGACGGTTTCTGATTTCGGCTGAGTGTGCTGGCCAAGGTTGCCAGCCTTCAAATCCCTTTTTGTTTGGTGTGAACCCCACCAATTAACACATGTTCAACCTCAAAAAGGGTTCCCTTTTTTGGGGGCGGCAATTGGGAATCCAGTGGCCTGTTTCCGCTGCGGATGTATGCACAGGCCCATGACTTTGGGTGCCTGTTTGTTTCTTTCTTTCTTTCTTTCTTTCTTTCTTTCTTTCTTTCTGTGTGTCTGTCTGTCTGTCTTTCTTTCTTTTTTCAGTACGTATCATGTTGGGAGTAAGAACCTTTTCAATCGGTTTTGTCATTTGGTAGACTGAAAACGGCTTCAGTTCATACTTGTCTTCAGGTTTGTCTACTGACGGCAATCAACTATTATTGGCAACGTTGTCGTGCAAGGCACGCGCCTTCGCCGCTTGCAGCGCCTTCGCCACCGCCTTCAACCGCATTTGCGGCGCCTGCGGCCGCACCTCTAGCGCCTTCGGTGATCCGTCAGCCGCTGGTGCTTCCGCTGCCTCCTCGGCGGCTGCCAGGCGGGCGTGAGCGCGAGGTTTTTTTTTGGGGATTCTGTGCGGTCAGTTCTTTGCAAAGGCAATTGTGTTTTGCTGCTCTGGGGCAAAACAAGGGTGTGCCGGTGTGCAATTGTTCTGAGGCCGCGGGCGAGCCATTAATTGACAGGCGAATTGCGGGTGGCGAAGAGAAGGGGCTAGAAGAATGACACTTTGCCCTGGTTTAGGGGAAGGTTTGGAGCGAATTTGAGTGTTGTTTTGGGCCCGGTCCAGGGTGGAATTGAGCCCTTGAAGGCATGAGAAAGCACATCTCTTTGTTTAGCCCGGACGCAGTTAGGATTCTATGACCAAAACGCACGGCACTGTGTCCGTTTTCTTAACCGCGATATCAGCTACGACAGTTTGGCTGCGAGCATATTTCTGCTTGCGAGCTCAAGGGGCTCTTGTGCGCGCTGACAATTTATGTATATTAAGGGGCTAAGGGGCCCGCTCGATTTTCCGGTGAACTTGTATGTTTCTTGCACAATGCTATGGGTGTCGTGTCTTTTGTAGGGGACCCTCCAACAATGATTGGTACCCTGTTGGTCTCTTTGAACAACAACAACAACAACAACAACAACAACAACAACAACAACAACAACAACAACAACAACAACAACAGCAGCAACAGCAACAGCAACAGCAACAGCAACAGCAACAGCAACAGCAACAGCAACAGCAACAGCAACAGCAACAGCAACAGCAACAGCAACAGCAACAGCAACAACAACAACAACAACAACAACAACAACAACAACAACAACAACACAACAACAACAACAACAACAACAACAACAACAACAACAACAACAACAACGACAACGGTCCGACCGGTCGTCTGGCCGCGAACACCAACGCCCCGCCCCTTGACAAGGAGCTTTTGCACTGCAAAAACCAATGCATTCTATCATCGCTGAATCCAAAGCAGGATATTTCTCAGGACACTATTTTACACAAAAACGGCGTCCCAAACACTACAGTTCCACACGAACACACTTTGCATGTTGCAAGAAAACACAGTTCCAAAGCAGAGAAGACCAACTACATATGTAAAAAACCAGGTAAAATCCAAACAGTCTATACATATATATATATATATACCCTCAAACTTTAGCAACTCAATATACATAATGTCATATAAAATCCAAATAGTCCATACACAGATATATACCCTCAAACTTTAGCAACTCTATATAAATACAGTCATCCAAAATCCAAATAGCCTTTATATATATATATCCCCAAACTTTACCAACTACATATATATATAAAGCCATATAGAATCCAAATGGTCTATAATGCCTGGCATGGATACAGTGATAAGCGGGTGCACTTGAACGGGTGTTCTTACCATGTGCCTGGCATGGATACAGTGCTAAGCGGGTGCACTTGAACGAGTGTTCTTACCATGTGCCTGGCATGGAAACAGCGCTAAGCGGGTGCACTTGAACGAGTGTTCTTACCAAGTGCCTGGCATGGATAGCTGAGCGGGCGCACTCGAACGGGTGTTCTTACCATGTGCCTCGCATGGATACAGCGCTAAGCGGGTGCAGCGAGTGTTCTTACCATGTGCCTGGCATGGATACAGTGCTGAACTTGAACGGGTGTTCTTACCATGTGCCTGGCATGGATACAGTGCTGAGCGGGTTCACTTGAACGGGTGTTCTTACCATGTGCTTGGCATGGATACAGTGCTGAGCGGGTGCACTTGAACGGGTGTTCTTACCATGTTCCTGGCATGGATACAGTGCTGAGCGGGTGCACTTGAACGGGTGTTCTTACCATGTGCCTCGCATGGATACAGCGCTAAGCGGGTGCACTTGAACGGGTGTTCTTACCAAGTGCCTGGCATGGATAGCTGAGCGGGCGCACTCGAACGGGTGTTCTTACCATGTGCCTGGCATGGATACAGTGCTGAGCGGGTGCACTTCAACGGATGTTCTTACCATGTGCCTGGCATGGATACAGTGCTAAGCGGGTGCACTTGAACGGGTGTTCTTACCAAGTGCCTGGCATGGATACAGTGCTCAGCGGGTGCACTTGAACGGGTGTTCTTACCATGTGCCTGGCATGGATACAGTGCTGAGCGGGTGCACTTCAACGGGTGTTCTTACCATGTGCCTGGCATGGATACAAAACTGCCTCGATCTTTTGCGTTTTGCAGCGCTTTTTGAGCGGGGAACCAATTTTGCATGGTATTTACGGTGAATTGTGGGCGTTTCCGGTCTGTGCGCGGCACTGCCTCCATCTGTCGCGTTTTGCAGTGTTTTTTAAGCAGAAAAGCAAGTTTGCATAGTATTTACAGTGAATTGGGAACGGGTCAAGCGCGGCTCAACGGCCGGTCTGAGGGAACAACAACAACAACACCAACACCAACAACAACAACAACAACAACAACAACAACAACAACAACAACAACAACAACAACAACAACAACAACAACAACAACAACAACAACAACAACAACAACAACAACAACAACAACAACAACAACAACAACAACAACAACAACAACAACAACAACAACAACAACAACAACAACAACAACAACAACAACAACAACAACAACAACAACAACAACAATCAACAACAACAACAACAACAACAACAACAAC
>CAUJNA010001158.1:145000-175000 GCA_963377175.1 Effrenium voratum
AAATGCTAAAGTGAGCGAAGGGTCCGTGATTGGTCCATCGTTGCCACTGGCAAAACGCGCAGAATAAGGGAGTAAGCCCGAACCGGAAAGTACAGCACACATCAGTACCTTCGCTTCGCATATGTGTAAAGTTTGAAGCAAGTTCTCATCTGCACCCCGGAACCGGCTTCTACTAGACAAAGATTGGTGTGACCATGTTGGACTTGTCTTCAGGCACGCATCGTTACACCGTTACCAGCGCTGCTGGAAGGTGATATCAGTGATAAAAGTTCGCGTCAGGTAATCGACGCAATGATGTTTAGCACGTAAGCCTATGATTACTATGTGTTCGATTTTGGCCCAAGAAGCGCTGTCAAAAAACAAGAGGTCAACTTAGGCAAAAAGCGCAAGCTCATTTACTAGGTTGGCGGGCTCGCAATTTTCTATTCCCCACGTAGAGAACTGCAAACACCTGGTCAAAGATAAACCCAGCTAGTTCAGGGGATGTGCTCTTTCTGTTTGCAGTTTTCAGCATTCCGGCTCTAAAGGCCCAACTTGGTTTTGCTTTTGACGCAGCGGCCTTAATGCTTAAGCGTCAACGCATTGAGAGAGACATCCCCGAACATAGCGTGAAACAGAGCGTAGGTAGTCGGAGCTTACCCTTCAACTGCAGGCGACTCTTGTGAGAGCGAAAGCGAAGAAACAACTTTGCATATATGGTTGAATGCTTGATATGTTGCAAGTCTGTGTGGCTGGGCGCCTAAAAGTTTCTGCTGGAATGCTTGCATTGCACTGTCACGCGCAACTTTGCACTCGGAGCTTTGGGCCCTCACTACGACACCCTGGGGGTGTCCCTGTGACAACCCTATTGCCTCTGGGCCTCAAGAACACCTTCCCCCACACCCCGCAGCTCTACGACACCCCCAATGAAGTTGGGATGCTTAGGGTAATTATGAATATCAACCCGCAGGTGAGTGCGAACCCCCAATGTATGCGGTTTTCAGATTTTGAAGTTGGTCTCCCCGCTTTTGATGGCCCCTGGCGGGGGCTGAAGGCGGGTTCAAAAACGTACACGCACAACACACACACACATGTTGTGCAACACAAACACAAGGCACCGAGCTCAAAAACCACATACCAAGCGCGCCCAGGCGATCCTTTGGTGACATTGTGGTCATGTTTGTGGGTTGTTTTTTAGCTGCAGGATGACTTTCAAAGTATACATGCGCCCAAGAGTTCGGGCTTGAAGGCAACGACATGCCCTCTGAAACCA
Organism: Effrenium voratum; assembly: GCA_963377175.1. Classification (NCBI taxonomy): domain Eukaryota; class Dinophyceae; order Suessiales; family Symbiodiniaceae; genus Effrenium; species Effrenium voratum. The sequence goes on from CAUJNA010001158.1 coordinate 146,253, forward strand.
AGTAGTTTACGTTATTTCATGTTTGTTTCCTGATCAAGGCAAATCTTAACGGTTCTACAAACACGATGATTTGTGTAAAGGGCAGTAGCTTTACTGCCTGCTAAGCAAGGAGCATGGTGAGAAGCTATAGAAGTAAAGTAAGCTGCGCAAGCTATTTGGATGTTGGGCTCGCAGGTGTGCATGTGCATGTGCAAACAGGCAAAGTAACCCGGTGTAATCAAATGAAATACGCCAAATTCGAACTTTGTTGAGTGCGGAAGCCGTTTCGAGCCAACAAGTGGCTGTCCCCCAAAATCTGAATCGCGGGATATCAGCTTCTTTGCTTGGGCAATTCCAGGTCCTAGGCCCCCATGAAGCAAACAAGTCTTCAGATAATTTGAAACCCTGTATCCGATGTCTGAAGAATGCAAGTGTTTTTTTGGATTCAGTCCTTGGACTCATACGCTTTCTAAGTCTGTGGACCGAACTGCAAACAGGCAGCCTCCCGGAAAATTGCATCGGGGGACTGGGAAGAGCCCTGGAACTCCCTTGATGATTCATGGTCATCCGCAGTGTATCCATCTATTATTCCATTTTGTGAAAGCGGGGGTGAACTTGTTGATTGGTGCCGGGTGCTTGCCTTCAAATCAGCGAATGGGAAGAACAGTCGAGATATTGTATTGACGATTATTGACGGCTCACGGGCTGGATATGTTTGCATGCAACGTCTTCAAAGGACCCACACCGGCTTCTGACAGAAGCAAAGGTGTGTCTCATTGGTTTGGCGTGTGCCTGGGCCTACTGTGTCATGGCCTCGGAATCCTACTCTCCGAGTTTTCTTGGTGATAGCAGTGGAGGGGGCTCAGGGGTGCAAGGATCCTCTGGTCTTTGATGCGTGTGTGCGTTTTTGTTGGGTTCTATTTGGCCCCGTGGCCAAGAAGATGGCCTGCCGGGCTCGAGCCCTCTCGGAGAATTGGCCTTGCATGGTCTCCCGTCTTTGGTTCCCCTTTGCAAATCGGAAGGAACCTGCAAACGGGATCCCTCAAAAGGAGATGCTACAAATGGGTTTTTGCATTCCAGGTTTCTTCCATGTTCGTTGCGCGAGTACTCTCTCGGAAGCAAACTGGGGTTCTTTGAGTACCATGTTCCTACCCCCAGCCTTATTGACGCAATCGTAGAAACTAAACTAATCCATGGTGAAGGAGGAACTTGTCATGGGTTAGTTGAGTTCATTGTGCCATACATCACAGCGATCTACTCCCTTGGGCCCTTGCAAAACTGGGGCAAGAGCATCTATTTGGGAGATGATTTCTATACTCTCATTTCTGTGAAACCTTCACCTCTTGAAATAGAAGGTTTTGCTGCAACCCAGGCAAGCTTTCTTCTGAATGGGGCAACATGAGAGCTGGCACTTAAATGTCGCGAGCACGGTCTGCTCCCAGGATTGTACTTGTACTGAGAGTGCACCTTCACCGTTTGAAGCACCGAGCTTGGCCGGCCCATCGGTCAGAGCTGTGAAGGCCCGTGCGATTTAGCCATCAGCATGTCCAGTCGGTCCTTTAGTGCACATTCTGACTGCCGCACATACCAGGGCTCTTGCTATCTCGTGATGTGCTGGGAGTTGGACCCATGCCGTGGCTGGATTGATGCGAAACAAGTCGCTATTCAACCCGTACAAGTGGTCCGCTTTCCGACAAAGTCATATATCATATATCCTTGTTTATTTGATTATGGATGTGCTTTCACAGTCTGAACGGGAATGCTTGAGTGCGTAGGCTATCGGAATCTTTGTTCATTCACAAAGGGGCTGCTTAGAGGGATTTTTGTTCGGACACAGCAGAAGAGAGACAGGATCTGTATTTGTTCGTGGGCCGTTTTTGGGTGACACGCACATGCCGCTGAGATGTTCCGGGCTTCAGACAGCGTGGTTCGTTCGGTTTCAAGCTTGAGGGTGAGGGGTTCTGATCATAGAGGAACCTTCTTTTGCAGAGTCAATCTTGAGGTCCGTCTTAATCTGTGGCAGAAAGCAGGGTTTCGTCCATTGCCATGATCGCAGCATTCGATCGGACCATTTGCAGAATGGGAAGCAAAGCTCCCCGCTCGCTGCTCGCTTGATCGACAGCCGTCCAAAGTGATGACAGACCCTGGCTGAGCAGAGGCAGATGCAGGGGCTTGCTGCTAAACGGGTGTGTCTTTTTTAGGGCCCCCCTCAATATGGAGGTTTTGCTTGGTTTTCCTTTAGTGTTCCATTAAAACCACCCAAAAACGGGTACCCTCCAAAAAACGACTTCACACGCAACTGCGACATGATCGCGTCTCTCACAGGTGTCCCCTACGAAGGCTGCTGTTAGTCCTGCAGCCTTCGTTGCTTCAACTCCTGCTTTGACCCGTTCAAGACGAAGCTTTTTGTGCATGTAAGCAGAAGTATTCAGACCGGTTGTTCGAGTCTGGTTGCCTTGCTGAGGGTGAGGGTGGATGTGTTTTTCCATGCTTGGCCAAACTTGGCATGCGTGCAACGATTATATATATATATATATGATATATATGCGTTGCCTTGCACATCATGGTTCTTCGCACTAAGATCCTGCCTTCTGACTGCTTTAGCCCCTCAGCCAACGCCTCGGCATGTCAGCATCTCCGTGCAAGATCGCACAGGAGTTTGCTTTCTCACTTTGTCACTCTGTTCATGCTGGGCACGAATGGGGTTGTCTTGAATTCATGTGAAGTGCTGTTTGTTGTTTGTACAAGTTGAGCTTCCTGCAGTTCGGTGCACTCCAACGCAATAATTCACTAGGTTACTTAAGCTACTGTATGATTTTGGGGGGCTCTTATGCTTAGTAGCAGGGGTGGTCAAGCTTGAAAGCTGACTGAATAGCCGCCTGACCTGCTTGCATTGGGCAAGCTGAGTTAATTGAATCGGGGCATGCTTTGTTTATGTTTGACGCTTTATGTCGCGGGTATTTGACGTGTGAAACCCGTTGCGTGTGTTCAATCAAATATACCCAACTTAGGTTGTCGACTCTGTCTTTGTGTTTCTCCTGAAATTAGTCTATCAACATTGAGCTATCGTACAGAAACCCGCAATAAGAAGTCGGTAGTTAAAAGAACCAACACACATCGCCAGCCTGGAGCAAGTGAGATTCGGGCATGTGCCAACACTAGGCGCGGTGTAGAATTTGGTTTATTGCACTTTAGGAGTTGGACACTCTCATGTCTAGGCACCTTAATGGGGAGCCAATGCGCCCACAAATGGTTGGCGGATACCCCCTAAATGACGTCCACCAAGGGGTCCATTAAGATTCAATCTCACATGAAACACACATTGCCATTTGAAAGGTCAACTCGCGCCTCGATTTGGCACATCTTGAACATATCCGGGCCTCATCCGAGCGGCAAATCGTGCTGCCTGGCCGGGGCACGGATGGATCGCTCGAGTGAAAGATAGTGACTGCAAGCGTCTGCCCTTAAATTAGAGTCGCCAACCCATGGAGTTGATTGTTTCGGTTCTATATAGTTAAGTACAATATATATATATATACATACATGCATATATATATATATATATATATGCATGGGTACATAATGGTATCTACTAGTGTATAAACATATGTATATATACATGTACGCACATATGTGTATGTGTATATATATATATACCTGTATATATATATATACATATGTATGCATATGTCAGGGAATGCACCACAGGGGCACATAGTTGTTTGCCTGTGATGCGGGAAAGCACTGGTTCCGGTTGTGAGCGGGGGTGGGCAGTAAACCACCAGACCCTTTCAAAAATAGGCCAAAAGACTGCTTGAACCATATCAAAGTAGGGGCCAATCCTGGTTATTGGCAGTAGAGGATAGTTCTCATGTTTCTGATACCCAGGCACCGTGCAAGTTTGTTGCCAGCACTTTCGCTTGTTCTTGTGGGACGCATCCATTCTTGAGCATCCCTTTGGCCGATTCAGGCTTCAGATCCCTGGTAAGTGGGTACAGAACAAAGGGATTTGTGCCATCCTGGTGTATAGCATTTGTCCCAATTTGGTCCTCCCCTTCACTTGCCTGCCCTGGTGTTCCTGACCAAAGCCCGGTTTGTTTGTCGCGCACAGCTTCTCCCTTCCATCGGAAGCTACCGGCGCTCGCCAGGGACCTTATCCGCGGCGGCTCGGAAGGCCAGCGGAGGGTGTGCCAAGGGCGTAGCGGGCAGTTGCAGGTAATATAACTATATATATATATACATACGTACATATGTATAGCGATATTGATGGCCTGATATATATATATATATATCCAAATACGACATATATATATATATATATGTATATATATACACCATGCATAATACGCGTAAAGTAGGCAACACACATAACAGCAATAATATGGCGCGTTTATGATCCCGTGTTCCGGCTCGGCACACGTTTCGCAGGTGCCCGCCCTGAGCCTTTCGCAGACGTTGCCGGCCCACGGGCGGCCCAGGCAAGTCTTCTCGAGCGAGAAACAAGTCGGCACCGGCGGTTCTCAAAATTGGAGTCCCCAAAATTGGAGTAATGTGTTGTTCCCGGATGAATCCGCCGGATGAATCAACCCCAGTTTGTTTATTTGGGGAGGAGTCCCTGGGTTTAGTGGGGGGAACACCCCCAGTATTAGTAAACTGCGGTTGATTAATACGGAATCAACATTAGTTTTAAGAGGATTATAAACGGAAACCAACCGGTCGACCACATCCAATTCTGAATCTACCAGTGTCACTGGGCAACTGGGTAGATCTGTGTGTTAACACCTCCACGTGTGAAACAGACACTCTTTCTGCAATGAACTTTGTCATCTATTTATTGGCGGGCTTTCGGTATCGTAAGGGTAACGCCCCAGATGATTGAAGGCAATATTTTTTTAGGGTGCCTCCAACCAAAGATAGGGAGCCCCATCAAAGGGGTTATTCCGTTCCGTTTCACCCGCTCTCAAACTCAAGCGGAGTTGTATTTATCCAGGGTACTGGCTACCTATCGCCTGAATAGGATGACCAGGTAGATTGAAATGTCTGGGTAGCATAATCTCTTGAAAATCCGAGGACTCCCTGGACAAACTCTCACTTTCCTACTTCCATGCGCAACAGACCGCTTTACACGTGGTTGGTACGTTTGTGATGGGCCCTTTAACGGGGATTATACGCAACTAGTGTAAAGTTGCCCTTAATGAGGAACATGACCCTAGCCCACAAAGGGATTTGTGTCCCTTGCTTATGTAGCCGAAGACATACTACGTGCAACGTCAGAGGCGCACAACATTGGAGGGTCCACTCCGGGCAACCCGCTGCAGCCTGCTTCAAGGTTGGAATGTTGCTATGTTTCTTGTCGTGTTGTATGTGACTTTTTGTTTTCTTTTATGGGGAGGATGGGAATGGAGCAGCAGGCTTTTGGGTCTCAATGACTGCTACATGGCCCCTCCCCTCAAAGCTTTGAACAGTAAGTAGGGTCACCTTGAGCTTCCAGAATTCTTCATGGGTTCTCAAGGAAACCCTCTCGGAGATTCAGCGCACCTGCCAGTTTATGGTCCCTGCTTTTGGGCTTGGACCGCGGGGTTGTTGTTGAGAATTTGGCCAAGAGTTCTTCGAAGTGCACCGTGCCAAAGCAAGCACAGGAAGTCAACAAACGATGGATGTGCACCTTTCCCTCGCCCCGGCGAGGCCGCAACAGGGGCTGCTAGAAGCCCGTACAAGCAGATCAAAGCTCGACTGTTAAGACAATCGGGCTTGTTATCCCATTGCTTTCCTTTCGATCACATGCTGTTTTACTGAATTTGTTGGTGCCGTGCGGGCTAGAGGTTGGCCTCAGCCTTGGTTTTGACGCCCATCGCTTGATTTCCGGCAGGGATGTCCACGCTCGATCCCGCTCAGCGAGCAGCGGGCTCAGATTTGGCATACAAACATAAAGGCACTCCGGCCACGAACAAAACATTTTGTGGGAATTCAGGGATGTTACCTCGAATTAATATACGTGGATAACATGTTGTTTCATAGAAGAAGCAAACGCAGTTGGAATTCAGGTGATGGTTCCCACTGCAATTTGCGGAGGCTATGTGTGTGATCATCCCCGAGTGTTTGCGCTAAGGTTGCCGCTCTCCTCGTGAATACGTGGTGGAGGCGCTGGGAAGCTACAGCCGGGTCTAGAGAGCCGTGCGCATTGACGTCTTGCAAGTCCAAGGCTTCTAGAGCGCAAGGTTGGATGAAGAACTGCAGAAAATCTGGGAGGTTTGCGTATGCTGGTCATTCAGGGCAGAAGCCCGTGCAGCCAACGCACCGGCACGGATGCGAAAATTATTTGCGACCCATGTCAGTCATGAAGGCAAGTCGTGTACAGGGATCCTAGCTGAAGAGCCCATTCTCAGATTTGACAGACCTTGTTGTTATGATCCGCATAAGAGTTTGGTTGTTGCGTAAGACAGACCCCTCTTCAAATTCCCGCGTTGCTTGAACGAGACATTGCCTTTCCAGTGCCATCAGTGCTAGCTTACATTGCCGCCTTGCACATGTTCCCCTTCTTGCTTCTTTGCCAGTACTTCCGTTGCTTCCACATTCTTCTTTTTTTTGGGCAACACGTTCTGGGCCACAATGACTGTATGTGAGCGTTGCTTGTGAGAATGACGCGGAATGTTTGTTGCCAGGGCCATTGTCAGCGTGCTCCACCAGCCATTGCAACTGCCGAGCATCAATGGAACCCTTTGGCTCGTTTTTGTGAGACTCCACTGTTGCTCTTGTTGGCTTATCTGGCTAAATCGTGTTTTGCCGCTTGCTACGTTCCACACAATTTTACTTGGACTTGCGTTTTCTTCGAGACCCTGCTTTTGCCAGGATCAATCGCGCCATCCAACCCAAAGTGTTCCGGCAGTTTTCGGCATTGTTCAACTGCTACTGCGTGATGACATAGTGTCACATGTTGGTCTACTCCGTGATCACAGGGTGTTTGGTCAGAATTTCCAGCAGTCTGCGATTCGTCTGGGAGGGACGTGGGGGAACTCACTAGTTTCCGACAAACACCAGGGCGCTCACTTATTTGTATACATATCCTGATGTTGCAATCAGAGGCAACCACAAGTCCCAAGGATGCAACCACAGTGACAGTCTTCATCGGCCTGCATTGGCGTGCGTGTTCCAGCAACCGCACCATAGGGAACTGCTAGCTTTCCCACATTGTAATGCTTTGGGCCATGCGCGTGAGCAATCTTGCTCATTGCTCTCGAATTGTTCGCCTGTCGCTAGCTTTCATGAAGCGACACGGCCCGGAAGACATGCTTTCCTCCGCCAGGCTATTAGCCCCCAGGAAGCTGTGGCCTTGACGCGATCAGCCCGGAAACTTAGACGGAAAGCCTTGCGCCGGGCGATTTGAACACGGAGTTGCAGAATTGACCTGCAGTGGGGTCCTCTTGTTTTCCTTTCTGCATGGAGGGTGAATCTTTTTCATTATGGCCAGTGGAGGTCAGGGATTCCGGTTGCTTGCTCCATGAATTTGCGTAGTCTGATGGGGTTGTGGTGAGTTGTTGGTCACGAATTGCCCTTGCATATGGTTGTCACATAGTTCACATCTTTGCCGAGTCTGACTCTTTTGCCTGGTCGGTTGGCTGGTATATTAGGTGCATTGCTTCTGCTAAACAGACCACACACACAGAGAGACACACACACACACACGCGTGTCTGATTATTCCTACAACACTCATTATGGGTGCATTCAAGTGAGCATAGGGTTTTCAAAGCTTCTTTGGGGGCAGTTTCCTTCAAACCACCATTACGAGCGCAATGCTGAGGATGTCATGTGAAGGACCCCAACACCATCATGTTCCAGCAATGTGGCTGTGGCGTTTGCCTCCTGCGTCCAAGTGCTGCATGAGAAGCTTGTATCACAAGGTCTAGAGCTTATCGCTTTGACCCACTGGATAGAGGGAGCTTTGAATATAAACATGGGCTACAAGAAGCGAATCCTCTTCAACTGGGCGCTTTTTAGGTTCCACGGTTCCACAGTTGTTCCATTGGCTGACAAACGCCAGAGTTGCAGCTTGTTTTTGCCCTGCGGATACTCGAAAATCTTATCCGTCGATTGCACCGTCAGCTGAGCCCAACGCCCCGCATGCTTGATGCACTTAGTTTATGCCTCGGGGTGTAAACTCCAATTGGGACCCCTTTTGCAAGCACAAAGGAGACCGGGAGACCAATATTTGCCAAGCGTGGGTCCACGTATGTTGGGAAACGCGAGAAGCGACATTGGCATATATTCCATCTCAGATGATGGAAATATTGTTAGTCCTAGTGACTTTTGTCCCGGTGCTCTGTTTGTGAATTTGGACCTGTCGATGGCTTTCGGGGTTCGTCGTGCCGTGTTTGCGGCTGTGGACCTGGACCCCGGAAGATGCTCTTCACTTCAGAACCAACCTACCTTTTGGTTTCCACGTCCAATTTTAGCCAAGCGTAGTATTATTTTCAGGCAAAGTCGGGCCATGGGCCAACCCCTTGCTCAAGCATCTTTGGAGCACCGTTTTTTGTTTTGCTTTGTTTTTTTTGCAACCTTCTTTTTGGTTGCTTGTTCGGTCCGTTGGAGTGAGCCTCAAGGGTGTGCTCAATCAGGCACAGGCGAAGGCAGGGAACGTAGGCCGGCCGCTTCGCGACGATTCGCGGTGCGGGCTCGCAGCATGAAATGCCAGACTCAGCCCAGAGGGTCCAAGTCTAAGTTTTCTTGGAGCCTGGCTGGGGGTTAAAAAAGGGGTTGAACCACCTCAAGTTGACGGCCAACCAACGTGACTCTAGATCTTTCGCACGGAAACATGCGGCCATGCGTCAAAGTAGGGGGACCCCCCCAAAAGGTGGAATCCTGTGCTTTTCCTTTCGACCAAGCCTTCAAGGGCACCAACTCAAAACTCGCACACGCACAGTGCCTCAAATGCCCTCGTGAAGTGCACCACTGGCCTTGGAAGATCTGGTTGATCAAGGTGGAAGACTCCTGGAGTGGTCAGAGGTCAGCCGTTCTCTCGTTGTTATCTTATCTTTGTGGAATCAAGCAGGAACCTTCAAGATGCTTGTCCAATTGTGGCGATTATTGATTTGCATTGAGATGCTTGCTGGCTGGCTGGCTTGCTTGCTTGCTTGCTTGCTTGCTTGCTTGCTTGCCTGCTTGCCTGCTTGCCTGCTTGCCTTGCCTGCTTGCCTGCTTGCCTGCTTGCCTGCTTGCCTGCTTGCCTGCTTGCCTGCTTGCCTGCTTGCCTGCTTGCCTGCTTGCCTGCTTGCCTGCTTGCCTGCTTGCCTGCTTGCCTGTTTGCCGGCTTGCCCGCTTGCCCGCTTGCCCGCTTGCCTGCTTGCCCGCTTGTTCGCTTGCTCGCTTGCCTGCTTGCCTGCTCGCCTGCTCGCCTGCTCGCCTGCTTGCCTGCTTGCCTGCTTGCCTGCTTGCCTGCTTGCCTGCTTGCCTGCTTGCCTGCTTGCCTGCTTGCCTGCTTGCCTGCTTGCCTGCTTGCCTGCTTGCCTGCTTGCCTGCTTGCCTGCTTGCCTGATTGCCTGCTTGCCTGCTTGCCTGCTTGCCTGCTTGCCTTCCTACCTGCCTGCTTGCCTGCTTGCCTTCCTACTTGCCTGCTTGCCTGCTTGCCTTCCTACTTGCCTGCTTGCCTGTTTGCCTGCCTGCCTGCCTGTCTGCTTGCTTGTCATTGCATTGCATTGCGTTGCTTTGATTTTCTTTCCTTGCCCGTGCTTCGCCTTGCTTGTTTGCAAGGCTCCATGTCCAGCCAATCAGATTCAAGTGACAGATCAGACATGTTTAAAGGGACCCTTCGACGGCTCTTGTTTCTTTTCTGGTGTTATGTTGGTTTTCCTTTTTTGGCCAATCCCAATGGGATGGCTGCTGTCGGCAGCTAGGCCTAGTTTTTGTTTAGCCGACAGACAAAAGAGGTCGTTAGCAACTCGGCCGAAGACAAACAAATTTGTTTCGGTGCGAGTCGGATCGAGAATTACAATCGTTTAGCACGGCCGGCCCATAGAACCCGAGCTGAATGCGTCTAGCTGGGAGTCTGGGAGACAAATTCGTTTAGCAAGGATGGTCCACAGGACCCGACCCAGGCCACCGATGAGTTTTTGTTCAGCTTGGAGACAAAATAATTCGTTTAGCGCGGAGACAAAGAATTCGTTTGGCAACTCGGTCCGGGCCACCGAGCCGGGGGAGAAATAATTTCGTTTAGCAAGGCCGGCCCAGAGGACCCGACCCAGGCCCGAGCTGGGAGACAAATGGGTTCGTTTAGCTAAGAGGCAAAAGAATCTGACCATACTACAAGCACCCGACCCACTCTTCTAAAGCAGAGTAAGAACAAGCTGCTTGGGGACTTGGGGAAAAGGTTGACCTGATACCTTTCTTGCGCCTCAGTTTTCACGCGGTTGGCCACTGATCTCCGCAGGCGCGCCAAGCGCACCAGACGCCTGGCGTGATGACGTGCCTCGGATGAAGGGGGCGCTTTGGAAACGGGGGCCCGTTGTTTTGTAGATGGTTTCGACTGCCAGGAGTGTTTCCCTTTCGGGGTTGGTGGTTTGTGGGTAGGAAGCCATTTTGTCGAATCTCAAACCAGCTGTTTGACCTGTTTGTCCTTTGGATGGGCCCAACAAACAGGTTGGAGGTTAAACAAAATCTGGATTCCCGTTTGCAGCCCCCTTGGCTGCCAGACAAAGTGGCAACTGATTTGGCTGAGCTCAAATCAAATGATCCATTTTGGTGAGTGTTTGTTGGGAGTCGTTGGGAGCTACCCTTTTTCGGGGTTGGTTTCCAGGGATAGAAAATCACAAACTCGCAGTTTTGAGGCACCTTTATCCTGAGACAGAGTCTTTGGCATAGAAGAACATGTTGATTTTCCTGGAGGTACCTAAACGATGGATTTGTGAACCTAGGTTTTGCCCAGCATGTTACATGTTACATACCACAAGCTCCAAATTCCAATTACAAAAAGAAAAAGAAAAAAAAACAATTCCGTTCATGGATAGCATGTTCGACACTTGAACGGCAAGCGACCTGTGAAAGTGTGGCCCGTATGTTCTTGTTTGCCTACGGCGTGATTAAGGTGCTGTTCGCCAGCTCATGCTGACGTGTCGCTGTCAAGCAGCTCAAACATTGCGTTGCATTTGCTCTGAGTCCGGTCGAGGTTGCGTTCACTAGAATGACCTGGATCTCCACATTGTTGGCATGAACCAGCGATGCATTTCTTGTCGCAGTTGCCTAAGAGCCATGCTTGCATGCTTGCAAATCTTCGGACGCATTCCTTGGAATCCCTTGACTATGTGAAACAGTCCGTTGCGCAACATTGTGGAGGAAGTGAGGGGCATGCGGCCTTCTGGCGAGTGGACAGACTTTACATTTGTTGAATCAGAAGATGGTGCCAGCAACTCGTTGAAAAGGAGAAAGTGCGATTAAGTGGCCCATTGTTGTTTGCATACATAAGCATTGTCTCAATCGCACGATTTCAGGTCCAAGAGCAAGAATACTTGCTTCAGACTAACATGCGCATGTCATGAAAATATTCTCAATGGACAATAGCTCTTCCGCCACATGTTCCACAACTGGCCATAATATGAGCTCCAATAAATGTTAGCATTGAGTGTTCAGGTATGGAGGCAGCCCCAAGCAAGAACGTGACTTGCGACATCACCCCAATTGAGCCACCGAGTCTTTTGTAGCATATATGTATATAGATATAGATATTGTGCCATGGTCAAGCAACTTGGACAACTATTTTTGAGCAAGCATCACTGGGACTGTGAATCAGAGTATGCGCTTCACCAAGGTCCAGCAAGGGGTATTGGGCTATCCCAGATTTCCCGCCTTGGTTTGGCCACTAAAGCCACAAGGCGCAAGTGCTACAAAATCCTCGCGGGTACGGGGGAGCATCTCATATATCTGGACCCAATGCACGTTTCTCGTTAGGAGTTCTTCTCCGCCAAGACGAACTTTGTGATGTCGGTGCCCCAGCTATTCAAGAAAAAAACAACACGACTGCCGCTCTTCTTTGCTTGGTTGGTTCCCTCTGCAAACGAATGAGAAGACCATTTCCCTCCCGCGACAAAGAACAAGTCCGGCAAGCTCGTTCGAACCCCCCAAGCTCCGACCATGGCGTGCACTGGTTTCCAAACTATATTTGACCTGCAGCTACCTTTTGACTGCCACTTACCAGTTGGGCGAGAGCACAAGTAGTGGGTACGTTGTTCCCATATCCCTTTTGCTGACTGAAACAAAGGGAAGCGCATCTAGGTTCTTTCAACATTGCCAGACTTTGCTAACCTAATCAGTGTTTGCCCTTTTGGTGTTCCTTCAATATCTTTTTCAACCAACAATGACCAATATAGGGGATCTACGTCGGGCATCCAGTCACTTGTGTTTCAAGAAAACTTGACCCCTCTGGGTGCAGTCTTCCAAAGCCTTGACTTTGCCATGAAGGGAATGGGAATTGTGCATTCTATCTGAACCCTGTTGATTGGTTGGCTTTCTCAGTGAACAGGCAAGTTGCTTCGGTTGGTCTGTGAATCCCACGTCTATCAAGAAACTGCACGGTGCACCAACTGTGGCATCTTCTGGCAACTTCCCGGTATGATGGTTTGTAGAGAGTTTAGCATCACTGAGGCGATACATGATTGTTCTATTATGCGAAGGGTTTGCTTCCCTGAGACGAGTTGCGTCCATGTCTCTCTCTCTCTCTCTCTCGATCCTTTTTGTTTGCTTTTTCTCTCTCTCTCTCTCTCTTGCACACACACACACACACACGCCTGCGCGCACTCTTTACAACATGTGGCTTCAACCTACCATACCTTCCTGCTGCTGGATTTATATGGTCAGGTTGCTGGCTGAAAATATTTTGCTTAGTTGGCTTGCGCCTGTTGGAGGTAGGCATCGACTCGAGAACGCAAGGCTCGCGGAGGTGCCTCAAGAGGCGGAGGAGGAGGCGGGCAGTTGTCGAGGGAACGCCGAAGGGCCTGCGTTTCATGTCGCTTCCTGAGTTCTGTGGTTGGGTGTTCAAGGGCAGATGGCACGTGACAAGATGCATTGACATGAGTAGTAAATGTAGTAGCACGCATGAGTTTCGTCTTTTGATTGCTTTATAGCCCGATTATAATTGTGTGTCTGTGCTTGTGTGTGTGTGTGTGCGGCTGTAGCCCTTGATTTTCTGTTCCTAGGACCTGGGTCGCCGGTAAGTTGTTCATGGCCGTGGATGCCAGCTTGGCAGATTCCATGCGTTCAACCAGCTTGTGCCAGGTTCTCAGCCCAGAAGTTTGCTGTGTTTTGAGCAGATCCACTGTGTCTTTCCCACTTCAGGGTGTCAAAGCCACTGCTTTTGCCGGAATCTCTTGTGGCTTGTTGTTTGAGTTGTCGCAAAGTACCCCGGAGTTCGGATCAGCGGCCTTGAGCGCGGTGATATCAGCTGCTGGGATATCCAAGGGCTGAAACGGAGCATCCTGGAGCATCTTCTTTTCGAAGCCCGAAACCAAATCGACATCCAAAGGGCCACTAGGGAAGTCCGACCTTTTGAGAGGGATGCTCCGACGGCCAAGGACAACCATTTTGTAGGTGAATTGGGGCAGTGTTCTATTGTCTTGTGCCAGGAACTGTTCAAAAAGTCGAGTTTCCAACATCCAGACCCCTTAGACAGGCTGGCTGCCTTCTGTTTCTCTCTAAACCGTCATGCAAGGGTGTCCAAACGATTTTAGGACCCGTTTCTTTCAAACACAATTGTGATGTTGTTTTTAATGGTTAGACATCTTACCTTAGGATCGGGTCCTCAGAACACCCCTGTCGTGTTCTTCTTCGAACTCGTTTGGTGGTCCACGAGCCAAGCAATCGCAGCATGCCGCCTCTTTCGGCTAAAGTCTAAATGGTTCAGGAATACCGAGGGCCAATTGCGGCCGCACCTACCCGGGGTTTGCGACTCCATGACCATCATTCACCCCAGACCTCCAGACCTCCAGACCTCCCATCCTCCGTTGGTGCCCTGGTTTTCTTAAAGCAGGTTCCCCATAGACCTCCACAGACCCCCTGTACCATAGGTTCTGCCGTTCGCAGAGCGCCAGGATTCCCCGGCATCTCCAGGCTGCTGGGCCTGTAGCATCGTATCGTGGCTTTGAACGGCTGTAGGCCTCATTGAAGGCAAGACTTTTGGCGTGGTCCTCCAAACTTTTGAAGGCTGATGTGATACGTGGCCGGTGGGTCAGCCTCCCGACGGTACAGCTTCGGCTTTGAAGCTCAGACTCAGAGAGCATTAAGTCTGAGCAAGACAAATGTTGCAATCTCCTGGGTTTGCAGCCTCACTCCGATTTAAGGTTTCTGTCAATTTCAGGCAGCATGATGTTTGGATCGGTGAATGTGTTTTATGCAGTTGCATAGAATGCTTCCAGAATATATTGAGCCCCTTTTTGGGGAGTCCCTTACTTTTGAGCAAATGTGCCCAGTTGTCTTGTTGACGTCCTCACTCCTGGAAACCTGCAACCTTCCTTTTATTATGTTGGCTGACATGTGTGCGGGTCACTGAACGAACAAATTGCATTGGCACACTTTCTGAGCTCCTAGACTTCAATATGTTTTGCAAGACCATTTTAGTGGTAAATAACCAGCTCTCACTTTTTGTGGCCAATCCACCCAGAAAGTGAAAATCAAAAAGCAACCAACAGCAGCTAGTTGTTTGCCGTGGTGCCAATCCAATCACAATGTTTGGGTGGAACTACTGCGCCATGGACTCAACTTGAAACAGATAACATGTGGTGTGCATTCACATTTCCCGCAAAGCCAGGGCAACAACCCAAGTTTTTACGGAGGACTAGTAGCTCGCTCCAAAGCAACGCAGTGCAACCAATTGTCCCATCCTCCCTCAGTGAAACAACGAATTCGGACTGGGGCTCATGTGCATGCTTCTTGTTTGTGTCGTGCTTTGCCAGGCCGTATCTCAGTTTCCAGCGACGAGAACGAGATAAAGGACCCGGGCACGTGCTGCCTGGTTCTGCACCGCTTTTAGATGTGTGAGGTGTCTTGAAAGCATGTCCTACAGTTGCGTGTGTAAGTAAACACAGGCACACACAAACATCAAAGTACTGTATGTGGGGCAAGTGGATTTCCACATGTGCATAGACGCCGAAAGACATCCTTGGGACATCTTTCAAGACAGGGGGCACTGAGCAAGCCAAATTGCAGAGGCACCCAGAGCTGAACCCGGCAGTTGAGTTGGCAACCAGCCGTTGATCAAATCGAAACAAAGTTCTCTGAGCAGAGCAAAGATTCGCATTTGTTTCCACTCGGGCCCAGAGAATGGCTTCATTTTGAGCACACAGCCGTTCAGCTAGTATATGTGTCAAAATAGTTGCATCCACCTTCAAACCAACCTGCAAAGGGCACCGTCAAAATCACGCTCATATTCTAGTATCTTCATCCAACAAGTTAGAACCGAGGCAAGTCTCAGTTCGGGGCAGGCAGCGAACTTTGTCAGTTGGACGACCCGTACGTTCGGCAAATTACCGCGAGCAGCGCGGAAGAACCAGTGAAACCACAAGGACGTTTTGTGATGCCTGTTTGTTTCCTGACTAGCTATTGAACCCCCTTTCTAACGCTAGGGATGTTAGCATCTTTGGTGAAGCTGGCATACCAGTGACATAATTGTGGACATCATGAAGCAGGACTATGGAATAATGTGTCAAAGTTTGAACAGCTGAGCTCCCCAGTTTGATAATTTGAATGCATCAACATCCGTTGTTGGGTTCGCACTTCTGGGGTGCCTCATGACCTCTGGGTTTTATCGGTTTGTTAGGGTGTCACATTTGTTGTTACTTGGTATTGACGATCTTTTGAAAACAGCATGTTTTCTCGAAAGAATGGGGGGGAGTACAACTAGAAAAGGCTCACACCGTGAAGACGCCCATGGGTTTGTCACACACTTCGGGGGGCCCCCAGCTTGGGTCTCCTCAAAGGTCCTGCCGGCGCCAAGGTCATCCATTTTGCCTCCTTCATACCTCATCCACTCATCCAAAAAAGGTGGATGGTTGGTTCACTGATGGCTACGGCAATGCAGAACAATTGGGGAAATGCAGGGACCTTTGCAGTCTTTGCATGGGCCAGAAGGTTAGCTTCTGAGTAATCCAGAGAACCATCTTGATCAGAGGACACCCCCTACAACAGATTTAAGCCACACTGGACGGGAACCGCTCCGAATAAGTCTGGTCCTCCTTTGGATTACCCTTCCAAGCATGGAACTGTAATTGGACCCGGATCATTTTTCTCTATGGGCCCTCTGGGTTTCGTTCGATCAGGACCGCCTCAAGGCATTGCGAGGGGTGCCTGTGTGCTTCGGATCGAGGGGCTCCCAACAGGAGGTATCACGAAGACACGATTTGGGTGTGTCTCTTTGTGGGAGAACCTTGCTGTTGGCTGGTTTAACAGAGAAGCCAAAGGGACACCGCCCGAAGAATTTAAAGAGTCCCCTGTTGAGAGACACCCGTGTGGTGTGAAGCTGGGCATCCTTGGTTTGTACCTTTTGTGTGTGTGTGAGTGTGTTTGTCGTGTCAACATGGGACCCCAATATGGCGGGTGTTCTTTATGATTCCCAAACCAGCCCTAGAAATGGTACCTTCACTCGACCCGACAGCTCAGTGTGCAAGGGACTTGTTTTGGATGCATACAAAATTGCAGGGCAACAACTAGCGTTATCTCCGCGTGTTGGCAGCTGCGTTTGGTTTTTTTTGGCTTGTTTGATGGCTTTGGTTCTCATCAAAGGCTGACCAACAATTGGCTTGCCAGGGAACCCAACCCTGGCAACTTGGTACCAGGTCCAGAAGACCAGAAGATCATATCATTTCCAGAAGACCCTGTCATAATCTAGCGGGCCAGAGGATATCTCCATCGTGCCAAACACATAAAAGCGGATACTATGGCCTGGTCGAGGGGCTTTCTGGTCTTGACGCATAAAGTGGTCGTTTGTTTGTTTGCCTATTTGTTTGTTGGTTGGTTGTTGGTCGGTCGGCTGGTTCGCTGGCTGGCTGGTTGTTGGTTGGTTGGCTGGCTGGCAGGTTGGCTGGTTGGTTGGTTGTTATTTTTGACATCATGTCTTCCTTTGCGTGAAGCGTGTGTGTGTGTGTGTGTGTGGGCGTGCGGGCGGGTGGGCGGGCGGGCGGCGTGGGTTTGTGTGTGTGTGTGTGTGTGTGTGTGTGTGTGTGTGTGTGTGCGTGTGTGCGTGTGTGTGTGTGTGCCGAGTGACAATTTTACGCACCATGGCAAGTCTCCTGCCAGCGAAGACACTTCCCATCGGTGGTGATACTGGGTTTGATGATTCCAGCGTACATGCATTGTTCGACGAATGTGGTTCTGGTCCCCCCTGAACTGCTGTTGTTTGCCTTGCCCTGGTAAAGTAATTAGAGAGAAGGGCGGGCGCGCGGGCGTGTGCGCGTGTATGCGTGTATGCGTGCATGAGTGTATAATATATAAATATATTATATATATATGTCTACACATGCATTAGATACGTAGATATGCCTGTTGTTTGTGTGCGCGCATGTTCGCGTGCTTGTGTGTATGGTTGCGTGCGTGCGTGTTTGTGAATTTGTGTCTGTGCTTGTGTGGGTGGGGGAGGGACATGCACCCAAATTGCTACTGTACATACTCAGACATGTTCGCGCTTGGTTGGGTGTTTGTTTTGCGGAGGATCCTTGTGTAATATTGCTATGTGCCAGCTGCTACCCTGCATCACAAGTTCAACGACCGGTTCAGGGGCACAACGTTCAGGATCCTGCTTCGGACCCCCCCCTGCCGGAACCATTGCAGCCTTCGGTGGAGGAGGCCCGGGTTGACCCAGGACAAGAGGATTGGTCGTGGCAGGGAGGCGACTGCTTCAGACGCTGCTTGGGGGCCAGGCGATGGGACAAGTGGGGCCACCATACTTCGAGTGATGACTCCTGGGGGCAGTGGAAAGGCGTCAAGCAGGATGAGCCTGCTTCGGAGCCTGCTTCGGTTGCTTGGATTGACATGGGCTAGACGACAACGTGGGCGACTGGTGGTTCTTTGACCCCTCTTTGCCACCTAAGGACCTAAGGACTATCCTGCAAGGTTGGACTCTCTAAGCATGAAATATATCTTCAAATTCAAATTGGACTGGTCTAAATTCAGGGAGTTTCCTCTTGGCTTCCGTTTTAAACCATCGCCAACACGGCTACACAGGCCTCAGGCCAATTGTTACCTCTCCCACTTGCTCAGGCGCTCCTAAATCACCGTCCCGCGATGGCTTCCTATGCTCGGGCAGGTGCTTGCCCGGATTCGGAAGTTTCGTTCAGAGAATCCCGTGTTTTGGAGATTAGCCCAGTTTTGGAATTTCGCAAGGAAACCTAGGGCCGCCCCTCTCCCAAGAAGGAGTTCTTAGAACCTTGATTCGGATGTTTCCGAGGGAGTTTCTGGCAGGGGGCCACTGATTAGCCTACTCCGAGAAAAAACGTTGGCCGAAGGTGAACTATTGATGCCCGGTCCTCTTCCAACTGCCTTCGGTTAGCGCGGTCAGATGCAATTGTTTTGGTGATACATTTGCTCACGTTGGCGAGCACGGCCTTCAGACCCTTTTCGCTGTTTCCGCAAATTCGGGAAAAATACATGAGCAACATACATTTTTTACTGGTGGTCTATCCTCAGTTTGGGGAGGCGCACCCAAGTTTCTTCCGGGGCCCGCTCCAATTATTCATGATGGGCATACTCACATCACTGCAGCTAAAACAATGGCCGATGTTTTCTTGGCAAGCATCCCCTCCACAGGAGTGCTTGGGATTGGCCGGTTGTGAATGTGGTTGGGGTGTTTGTTGTCGTTGCTGTCCTCGCTGTTCTTGCCCTTGTTGCTGCTGTCGTTGTTGCTATGTTTTGTTTTTGTTTCATTGGGTTTCATGGCGTTGACATGCATGGGGCCCAAGGATTCCCACCAACAGGTTCTTGGGAAGAAATACCAAGGGCTTTGGCTTCACGCCTCTATATCCCCGCGGCCCTGGCAGAATACGTTTCCGCTACGTCGGTTATTCGTGCGGTCCCACAAGACGTTACTGTCAGGTCTTCCCACATGGCCCAACATTCTAGCTGCAAGGGATCGGTATGTGTGAAAGGAACGATGGTTCACAACAACGTGAGATCGACCTGGAAATACATGCGGCACAAGATGCAAACTGAACATGATCCCAAAGATGGTGTTCTGGACTTGTGAGGTGGATGACCCATAAGTTGCTCAAGGCTGTTTAAAAGGGTCAGTATTCAACATCATACATCCAGGCGTTGGGGTTGCCCGAGCGCAACGTCAAACTGCTGACCTTTTCTGCCTGTGGCAACTCCCGTTAAAGGCGGCAGACAAGAAAACACCTGGATTCCACCAAAAGGCGCCCAGAATGTGTGCGAGAAGGCTGCTTATTTTGTAGTTTCATCTCCTGTTTATAACCAACCCATCCCTGCCCTGACGATTCAACCTCAAATCTTGGCAGGCCCGGTGCGAACTACGCCAGGACTGCTGACAGAGAGAGAGAGAGAGACAGAGAGAGAGAGGGAGAGATAGAGACAGAGAGAGTGGGCTGACAATGGTCCGGGAAGTGAGGAGCATGCAAACTCCCGAGCAGATTAACAGGAACCCAACATGGATCGCTCAAGATGAGATTTCTCTACACACCATATTATGTATATATATATAGGTTTCAAATCAATCTACAGGAGGGTATATATCTCGCGAGCCAGCGCGGCTCAATGTTTTGGGCTCGAACTCCCAATTGGAAGTCATCTATGCACGCTTCCCTACAAGTGCTAGTCCATTGACCTCGGCTCACGTTGCTTCGTTCGTTGCCAGCCGCAGTTTATTGGGTTACTCAGTGGCACCGTTGTTCCTTTTGTTTCATGGGTTCCTTAGAGAAACTCGCCAACTTCAAATACCAGGATCACTGAAGAGCTGATTGTACCGTTTTACCCTCGTGCAACTGAAAACGAACCTCTTCGTCGGCGCGACGGCAGGAGTGCCTGTGCGCACCGGCCGGGCTGCACAAGGAGCCCGAATGCGGAAAGGTGCTGAGAAGTAAAAGGCGGTTGAACTGTTTAACAAATCCTTGGGTTACATTATCTTTGTTTTCGTGAATAAGTATGTTTTTGTTTGTTCAATAAGCTTTAAGATAAGAACCATATTGAACCCCTAAAGGAAAGCCGTGATGTGGATGTTCTTCCCCCGGTCAGGTTTTCAGCGCAGCTCGTGGCAAACACGTTTCTCAGGTATACCCCTCAGAGCTGGATTAGTTGCGTGGCTTAAGAGGGATAGCTTCTTGGTTCAAAGGCTGATTTAGAGCCATGCTCGCCAATCGTCACTATTCTGCTGTTTTGGCTTCGGTCGTGGTCCAAACCTTCCTTGACCCTCCGGGACTGGTTTCTGGCATTTGCCCAGGACTGCAGCTGCGCACCCGCGCAGGACTGCAATGAACGCTTCGCTTTCGGCAGGTTCCCGGGCTCATGAGCTCGGGTGTGAAGACGAAAGCCAGGGAGGGGTGGCAACATGCTTGGTGGCGGACATGGGCCCTCAGACCTTTGCGCCAAGCTGGATCGGAGAGTCGCGCACGGGCAGTCCTTAAACATAGAGGAGGCATGATGGACTTGTGAGTTTGACTGCATTTTCTTGGGTCAGACGGGCTGTACTCCGACTCAGCATCACTCAGCGTCACTTATGCGCTTCTCTGTGGATGCGGCAAGGGGACCACCCAGATTCCCCCTTCTCAACCAGGGGGTTGCTGCAAGCAAGGCACTTTGAGGTGCTTGTTCCGACCGGGTCCCGGGTATCCAATGGATCGCCAGCGGCAGATGAGCAAGAGTGCCATTCCGGTCGCGCAATAGCCTTTGCCTTCATTTGAGAAGAGCGCTGCCGGAGAAGAAGCATATCGAGCAAGATGTCAATCCCATGACGTTCCATCCTGAAGCCAATTAGTTTCACATTCACTAAACTCTGATAGGTCAATAGGATGATTCAATCAGACTGTGGCAAAAGGACATTTGCTGCCTGCAGGACCTTTTTTCCAGGCGTTTTGACAAAGGTGTATCTGTGAAAGAACGCCGTTCGGCTTTGTCAGACGCCAAGATCAATGGCCCTGCGGTGCCCAGTAGTTCCCTTCGTTTTTGGGGCTTTCCTTTTGAATGCTCTACTGTCCCTCCAATCATGAAAGCTGACAGATGGGGTTTGGAAACTGTCCTTTTGGGCAAGCCCCCTGTCCACTTCCAGGATTTGTTGGAAAGAGGGTTGCCATAGAACGCGCCTTTGGCGCCTTTTGCGCACGGAAGTCATTCCGTGGGATCGAATTCAGGACAGCCCATGCGGACTCCAAGAGAAGTGGCCCATCGCGGAGGCCTGACAGTGGCTAAGGCAGCCAGGCTGAGTTCCTGAAATTGAAGACGTTGTGAGTCGTGAGGTGAATTGGTAGAAGTTTGTGTCTAATCTACCAGTGCCAACCTTTGTGTTTTAAAGAACGCCTATGTGAAGCACTCTTTTGGCTCAAATGGCCTAGAAGGCACACAGCATCCAGGTACTGTACCGATTGGAAGTGGAATGGGGCGTAGCTTTGTGGAGGGCAAGTATTCGCTGTTTTGGTTTATGCGCTTAGCTTGTTTACAAAAGTGATTAGAGTCGTTCACAGAACGCAAACTTGGAAGACTTCAAAGGCCTTGCAAGACTTCAACAACCTTGCAAGACTTCCACAGCCTTGGAAGGGTTGCCAGTTTTATGCCGTGCCTGGGTAGTGGGACGGCAGGGAGACGGTAGGGGCAAAAGGGGGGATGGTAATGGCTTTAAGGGTGTTCTTTGACTGGACTACATAAATTATTTTGATCAACGGAGGTTTACACAACCGAGTTGCTCTGAGATTTTGGTGGCGGCGCAGCCCGTGTGGTGTCGTCCACAGAGTGACTGGGTGTGGAATTGTCCTGTACCCTCTTTTGCGGGTTCAATCTTCTGGGGCCTCACCATGATACGTGGCACAATTATGATCGCACGTACCAATTTGAGACAGTGTCAATATTTTTTCACGAATCAGAATTGTCATGAACGCATCATGTTTGCAGATCCCTTACATGTGTGGAAAGCGAGAGGATGTTGACAACAACGATGCCCTGTGAAGGCTAGAAGCCATGATGTTGCTGTAAATCCTTGAGCAATATCAATACTTGAACTAAGGACGCTGGAAGAGCCCAGAAATCAGCGCTCGATTCTAGATGAACTGGGCCGTTGGGAAGTGAAATGTGACGTCATTGATGGACAACATCCGCCAAATGGGCCGGGACACGATGTCTTGAGCACGTCACATTTACTTGGAGTATGGAGGGCACAATTGTGTTCATCCCTGCCCATTGGCCATCCAGAAAGATAGCACTCTTGATAGCAACGATTGTCTGGAGGGTTACGGTAGTTTGCTGTTTTCTTTAAAGCTGGAAACTCATATGTGTTTGCTTCCCTCAACGGCCCGGTTCAAACCAGAGCCGGCTTGAGTTGTGTTTCATTTTGATTTTTGTACACATGAGCCATACGAGCCATCGATATGGCAATCGGCACTTTTGAGCTCGCAGACCTCGAAGCGGGGAGCCCGAAATGGCTTTCCTTTTGGTTTCCCCTTGCCAACCAAAGGAGGGTCCCAACAAGAAGACACACCCAAGTGCTTGCTCCTTTCTCTGTTAGCTCGATGTTGGCGGTTTGCGGCCGTTTGAAAGAGGGCGCCATGAGGCACATGTCTGTGGTATATCCAAGTGTTTGTAGCTTTCTTCATCGTAGTCAAGGCCCTTGAGCCTTGGCCAGTGAACTTAGCAGCTTTGTCTCTGGATCCGCTGCGCTGGAGGACCGCTGCGCACGCCTCGGGAGGGCAGCGTGACCGGTGGAGGAGTCGGGAGTCGGGAGTACGGAGTCGGCCGTTTTTTGGGGCTTCTCTGCAAGGTACCTTTCAGTTTTCAGATGGCCAGTAATTGCGTACAGTCGCAGTCGCAGAGCTAGAGGCTCCAAGTGGGTATGGGTCAACATTCAACCACCAGACTGCAGGTCTTAGTCGTTGGTTGCATTTTCCAGGGTTCCATTTTGGGTACCCAAATTTGACCCGCAGCCAAGCGTTGCTCTGCGAGTATTGTTTCACTGGTCAAACGGTGGAGATGGCCTCAGGCGCTCCTTCCGTGCTTGGCAAGTCTCAGTCGATCGCGCAGGGGAGTTGTTCAAAGGCACCCTCGGGTCCTTCAATTTGTTAATGTTGAAACGCATGTGGAAACATGAACTGTGTGTGGAATGCTTGACCACAATGGCATGTGCCATTTTGGCTCAAGCATTGTTCTGGGTTCCTGGAACCCAAGCTGGTTTGAACCACTTTGGTCTTTGGCATTTTCGAACTTAACCCTGACCAAGCAATGGCTTCCTCGGCAACCTCGGCCACTTCCTTTGAGCTGATTGAGGACCAGACACTCACCATGGAGGAGGTTGAAATGGCCAGCCAGGAGGCCCAGGACATTCGCACACGGGAGGCGGCAGTGGCGGCCGGCTTGGTTTTGGACGAGCCCGAGGCCCCCCCGTCATCTTCGGCGACCGATGTGATGAAGGACCTCTCCAGTGCACTGGAGCGTCTCCGAGTGGCATTTGCCACACCGACTTCCGGCTTGGGCGCCCCTGGCCCCGCCGAGGAGGGCGACAAGGACATGGGGGATGCGGACGGCACGGAGCGGGCCACACCACCGGAGGAGGCGCAGACGCCACCCACGAAGAGACTGAAGGGCTTCGTGGCGGCTTCTCAGAAGGCTACGTCTCAGGCCAACAAACCTGTCTCCTTGGTGCCGGTGGACGGAAAACCCGGCTACTTCAAGCTGGTGGACCTCCCAGACCTGTTTCCAGTGCTTCCAGCGTCGGCGGCCACCTTGCTGAGAGACATCACGGTGGAGGAGGCGGTCTCCGTGTTCCACAAGTTTGTCGGGAAGAATCTCACCGAGGACCTGGTGATTCGCATCCTGGAGGCGTATGTCCCGATGAAGATCCAGCTCCGCCAGGAGGAGGTCTGGGCTTCGCAGTTCCAGAGGAACAAGGCGTGTATCGGCACCCAGCGCATGCACAGGCTCGATGCAGGCCATTCCGATTACAAGTTCATGTGCAAGGCATGCGGCACGGGGTGGTTAGAGGCAGCCAAGCAGTGCTGGGTCTGCCCCGGCAAGGAGTTCGCCCCCTTCCAGGCACCCTCGGCCACCTATGAGGCGGACGGCATCACCTACAACCTGCTCATCGTGGAGGGCAAGCCGACCTGGATCCAGCAGCGGGAATGGGGAAGCCTGGGTGCCGTTGGCCCCGGTGGTACCCGGGCACAGGCCGACCGCAACTTGGTGGACGGCACGGTCTTGGGGAGAGCCCCTCCAAAACCGGACACGGCAGATGAGATCACCATGGCAGATGCGGTCCCGCTTAACAGGCGGGTGGACATCCGGCAGGAGATCCTGTCCATGGAGGCGGACGACGAGGCGTTGAAGGTCCGGGAGATCAAGGTCAAAGTGCAGCGGTCCCTGAAGGAGGCGGAGGCTCAGAGCTTCCAGCTCTACCACCCCCAGGTGGACCAGGCGATCAGGAAGAAGGAGGAGCTGCATAAGGCCTTGCGGGAGCATCGGGAACCGACTCCGGAGGAGGCCTCGGCCAGGCGGCGGCACAAGGAGTTGGTCACTGAGGAGATGCTGGACAACGAGATGGCTATCCTGGCGCCTCTCCAGGAGGGCATGCAGGCCCTGCCGTCAGAGGAGGTGGCCAATGAGGGAGCCCGTGCCCTGAGGAAGGTTAACTTGGAGCGTTTCAAGGCCAAGCTGAGAGACCAGTACTTGGAGGGGAAGGGCGTTGACGCCAGCCAGGCATTGGCTGAGGCGATGGGCTCCATTCAGGAGGCTCAGGCGGCAAACAAGCGAACCCAGGACACCAACCATGGATGCTCAACCACACTCTCGGAAGTGTCGGCGTGGCCGGATGATCTCAGGCAGGCCCTGGAGAGGGGCCTATTCTGCCCCCTGGAGCTGGATGACCCCAAGGACATCCTCCAGGTGGGGGACATCAAGGAGAAGTATGTCCCCTACATCAGGATGCTCAGACCAGGAGGCACTGCTGGAGGAGATGCCCCGATACCAGCCCCCCCAAGGGTGCCACCGGCCCTGGGGGGGGACCAGCCAATGTCACCCTTATCCTCTGGGCAATGAAGCGGCACCAGGGAGAGCTCCGGATGTTTGGGGGGTTTGGAAGAAGCACACAAGCGGTGAGATCCCCCGGGGCGCTGACCAGCAGTTTAAGCTCGCGCCGGAGGAGCTCCTGGCCCTTGAGCGCAGGACTCACCCACTCACGTGCGAGCAGGACCACATCGACCCAGTCATCTACACGGCCTTGGAGATCCGAGCTCAGGTGAACCGGGGTGAGCGCCCGGCGCCGGAGCAGGTGGTTGGTATCTTCTGGGCGAAAGGTGATGGGGTGTTCTGGACCAGACAGACGAGAACGTGGGACCTGCCGAGCCTGACGGGAGTGTACGCCCACAGGTTCACATTTAAGTATATCTACTCGGCCTGGACCACTTTCCCGCTGATTGTGAAGACGCAACGCCGGGGCCGCAATGCGGAGGGCTCGACCTCGGACAAGTGGATGGGCAACATCCTCCAGATGAGGAAGGAGGCGCTGCCCTTCCTGGAGAGCCTGGGCATCCCCAAGCTTTCGTCGTCGGCTGCCCGTTGCCCGTGATGGAGATGCCGGTGGCCCCCATCCATGACAGTAAAGAGGCGCTGCGTTTCAGGGCAGTTTGCGACGAACGGATCACCCTCCCGCTGGCCTCGCTGAAGGCCTTCGACTCGGTCTACACCAAGTTGGTGGCGGGCCTGAGCAAGTCGTCGATGGTGGAGGTGAAGGTCAATTGGCGCTGCAACGTGGTCCACGACTCGGGTCGAGCAGGTCCCACAGGAGGCGGCGGGGGCCTTGTATGACAGGTTGGGCTACTCCCAGGACCTCATCCGGCAGCTGGGTTGCTCCCCCCCCTTGGGTGCCGTTGGTTGGGGGGGGGAGCGGCCAGGGAGGCGGACCCCAAAGGCCAAGGTCCTGGGGGGGGCAGACACCACGCTCCGCACACCAGACCAGGGCACCAGGCGGTACCCGCCCATCACCACGGCCACGGTCACGGCGGTTGCGGGCCGAAAGTACATCAACAAGCACTTCCCCAAGGAGACGAAGCATGTGTTTTGGGCCTCCGTGGAGTGTGGCTTGGTCTTGCCAAGCATCAGTGCCTGGGAAGTGGTGAGCAAGGAAAAGTTCAAGACCGGACTCCTCGGCGGACTCGGGCTCTGAAACGGATGACTCTGTAGACACCCAGTCGGAGACCGAGGTGGTGCTACCTTTGGAAGCCTAGGTGCCCCCGGCCCTGGCGACCGGGGGGGGGAGGCCAAGGACAGGGCTCTGGCCAGGGCCCTCAGCACAGACTGGCATCCTTCGGAAATGGCGGGTGTGCCAGACTGTCCTTCGGAAATGGCGCTATCAGTCTGCACACCCGTTCTTCAGTTTTTGAGAGTTTGTGGTGGGTGGCCCATGGGGCCCACCCAGCCGTAGACATCTGACAGGGGAAGATGAGTCCCTGGCACCAACACATTGCTTGGATAAAAGAGTTATCGCTTGCTTGTGTGGTGCCGTTTGGTTAGCTTACATACACTTTGTTAATGTTGAAACGCATGTGGAAACATGAACTGTGTGTGGAATGCTTGACCACAATGGCATGTGCCATTTTGGCTCAAGCATTGTTCTGGGTTCCTGGAACCCAAGCTGTTTGAAAACCCACCCACCCACACCAAGGTAAGAGGTCATGGCTGCTGCGCCCGCCAAACCACCGGAGGAGGTCCCAGCCGAGATCAAGGAGGACGTGGCAAAGTTGCAGAAGCCACTGGCGGCCATCCTGGTGGGCAAGGAAATCCCCTGGGTCATCCAGGCGGCACTGGGCGCATCGGGCTACGTCACGGTGGAAGACCTGGCGGATCGCTGGAACACCCCGGCGGCGGCCAGGGACAATGGTCCCCGGGACCTGGGATTCCAGGATGGAGAGAATGGATTCAACGCCCAGACCTCGGCCTTCACGGCAATGCGCCTCCTTCAGGCAGTACGGGTGGCAGCAAACTTGGTCAGGGGGGGCAACCAGGGTGACCACCCGGCGGGCCATGCGGGCCCGACAAAGGCTCCCTTAGAGGTCCTGTGTGACAGGCGCCAGCTGGAAGATGCTTACGTGGCCACACATGGGGCCCCGAAGCCGAGGTTGGAAACGCCCTTCATCCACCCACAAAAAGATCACGGTGGACGGCTGGGACAGGGAGGATGAAGAAGAGGTGAGGAGCCACCCTACATCTCGGCGCCAGCTGGAACGATTGCACCTAACCTTCAGGACGACGCTCCTGATGTGCACGGCAGCACTGCCGCAGTTTGGCAACCTGAGGGTCACCAAGGAGGAGTTGGATGACTGGTATGCCTGGTTCTATGGGGAGGACATAGCCGGCAGGAAACCTCCCCCGAGCGACACCACCTTGCTGTTTGCAGAGCGCAATGCATGGCGCAAGATTCACGAGATGGTGCACCAGGGCACCACTCTCTCCGAAGCCCTCAAGAACATCAGGGGCGACTTCCTCTTCTGGCAACGGGAGGTCTATGAGCACCTCAACAGGGCGCCGACGAAGGGGAAGAGCAAGAGCAAGGCACCCAAGGTGTGGCAGACTCAGTGGGAGAAGCCCAAGAGGGGGGAAAAGGATCTTGGCTCTCGGGGCCTACCCATTCCAAGCCGAAGGGCAAGGGCGGCAAAGGGAAGTCCCCCAACACCTCCTTCTCAGATGGTTCCCCAAACCGGGAAGCCCGCCGCCGGTGAGGGGCAGGGCGGAGCAGACCCTGTGGGGCTTGGAGGACCGGTAATGGAGGACACGGACAACGACAGCGTGCTCGCTCCGACAGATGTACCTGACCTTGCTGGCCTAGCAAGGACCTAACGGTCCCGCAGGTGGGCTCCTCCTTCCTGGAGCACCCAATGGACCCAATGGAGTGCAGCAAGAGCCCGAGCGCAGCGAGGTGCTCATCGATCTGGGTCACACGGGCCTACATTCAATGGGCGAACGCACTCCACCACTCCCTCATCAAGTTTGACGAGTGCCGCCTGGGCCAGGTGGTAGTGAAGTCCACGACATTGTCAACGGACCTTCCCCTTCACCATTGGCATGATCTGCGATGCAACCACGGAGCTCACCCCAGGGGGAAAAGCTCAACTCCAGTGACCTCAGCCGGTACCCAGAGCAGATGATGCAGGGTCTCGCAGCGGCCATCCTCTGCAGAGCGGGACCCGTCCTGGAGGCGCTGAGGCCGGGGGGCACGGTGCCCCAAGTGAACCCAACGACCCCCCCGAGGCGGCAGAGGGAACCATCTCCCCGCACGCCGGGGGACAACAAGCGCCAGTCCCTGAGGCTGAAGGCCGGCCAACAAGCGTTGGCGGGACTAACCCTGGGCTCACTTCCGGTCTCGGCCTCAGACAATCCTGAGGTCCGGACACCAACACAGCCGGCTGGCAGGACGGTCGAACTTCGGGGTGAAACTCTTCCCCTTCAGCCATGGGCGCGCCATTGCATGGAGATCTCGGATCGGCCCACCACCCTGCCGATCACGCACGACCCAAATCTCTCCGACAAGGTCATGTACCTCCAGATGGCCTTCAAACAGCGCCCCCTCAGGGACGGGGGTGGGAAGCCCTCACTTGGACGG
>CAUJNA010001158.1:180000-210000 GCA_963377175.1 Effrenium voratum
CCCTCGAATACTTTCACCCACTTGCATATACCTATTGCAGCTTCATGTCACCAAAACAAACCACTGAACACGCACCAGCTTGGCTGACAAGCGGGCTCTTTTTTTGCAGCCAATTGATAAGACATGCTGAATGATTCAAACACGAGAAACTTTGCAAGCCGTTGCTGAAAGTGATGGAGTTTTCCTCAGTCCTGTGACCACGCTACTCCGCAGACCAAGTGCACTGGATGAATTGACTTTACTTGGGTCTGTCTTGTTTGGGGCGACCCCCGAAACGGTGCTTGTCCTTTGGCTTCCTCTGTTCCCAACAGCAAAGGGGTACCTTCAAACAAGACACACCCATTTGTATGTGTCGTTTCCAAAGAGCACAATGGGTATGAATGGTTTGTTTCTCGCTTGCATTCACACCAAGCCCAAACTGCCCAACCGGAAATCCTTGTCCATGGTACAGAGAACGTGATCCTGTGTGTGCACACAATAGGCTTTCTTGCTTTCTTCTCGGTTGGATGCGTGCGAAACCCTGAAGCTCCAAAGAAGAAGGTACCCGAGCGCAACCTGTGAGTCGTCTCTCAGAGTGAGGGGAGGAAAGTATCTCAAGGGAAGTGTGGGTGGCTTCTCAAAGTAGGGGACCCCCAAGAATGGCACGTTTGCTTCGTTTCCTTTAAACACCAACCAAACAGGTTACCATTTTGACACACACACACACGATTCCTAAAGGAATTCAACGTGGCCAGGACCTCAGCAATCAAATTGACTTGAGCCATGTTCAGGTCATTTAGCCAGCTGGGCACCAAAGGAAAACCACCCTTTTGGGAGTCAATTGCAAAAGACACCCCGATCATCTTGGGAATCGCCATCTTGGGATACCTAACTGTGACTCCCATGTATCGAGATAAGCTTTAATTTTGACCTGGGGAACCCAGCGCCTGTCAATGCCCAAGCACTGATTTCAACTTGTAATTGAATCCATATCAGCCAACGGCGTACCCAAAAAAACATGATTTAATTTCCCCACCAAAAGAGGGGAGCCACATGGAGCCACCTAACAATAGTTTGGTTCGCAATCTGAGGTTGACATTAGCATCGGCGAAGATGCTCGACTTGATTGACATTGAAGTTCGACATGCCCAATGAGTTTGCCATGGTCAAATAGTCCAATGCGCTTTCTTTGGCCTAGTAGGACTGGTCGTTCACTCTTCAGTAGTTGGTTTTTCGGCAACTAACGTATCTTGGCAGCTCCCAGCCGGCTTCTTAGCTTTTTTTAGCCTTTAGTGTTGAGTCGGTTTTTCACCCACAAATTAGTCGCTTTCAGCTGGGGATCAGAAAATGGACAGACCAGGTAAGGTTTTGCCAAAAGTCCTCAAAGCTTGACCCCCAGAACCATCAAAGGCTCGACCCCCGTCGGCTTAGGCACCCGGCCCGGCGGCAGGCGTCGTGCAAGGGTTGAGGTCGCGCTGGGTTGGCAAAGGCACTTGGGTCCCAAAGATGAACCTCCCTTCAGACTCAAAAGCCCATGATTGCTTAGGTTCTTGCTGAGAAGCGTTTTTGGCTTGTCTAATTCTTAAAGAAAGCTCGACTTTGCAAAGCCAACAGTCATGAAAGCTGAGGATCCAACAGATCCAACAGTTTTGGAAGATGAAAGAAAGCCGTCCTTTTCGGAAAAGCCTTCCGGCCACGTCCATGATTGTTGGAATGCTTGTCCAAAAGGCGGACACTATAAAACAATCAACCATATCTGTAGGGGCTCCCCGTTTCTGGAAAGGGCTCCTATTAAATAAGTGAACGTATGTGTATATATATATATATGTTTTACTTGTTTGTTGCTTACACATGATGTAGAATGTAGGCAACCCCAAAGCACTGTGGGGCGCTCGCTTGCCTTGCCTTTGTTCTGTTTCATTGCCTGCCCAAACAACGAGCGCCTTGACTAACTGGCCGCAGTTGGCCAGACATGTTGGCACCCGTCAGCGCATGAATCTGCACGAACTCATGAAGGGCGAGCTCACGCCTACAATTGGCGTGTCATGCTTGGATCACTGATTTCCAGGCTGGCTGTTGCATTGTACATGTCGCAGTTTCATGTGTTGATACTTCAATATGCTTGTGCCGATGTGCAACACAAAATCGTATCCTTCCCCACACAGTGAAGGGTGACCGTCTATAACGGCTTGCCCTCCCCAGTAGTCTTCGGTATAGGTGTAGTATTTGATTAACATTGGCGTGTCTTGCTTAGTCAACCTCAGATGTGGAAGAACTTCTTAGCAGCAACAATCGCTTAGACCTGGTTTTTTTCCCCCGACCCACCACCACCACCGCCACCACCAGCACCAGCACCAAGCAGGTTTACCGATTGGATGATGTTTGCCTTGTGCTTTTGATAGAGTTTATGTAGAGCAGTTTGATGGATAGGGCCGCGGACAAAGACCTGCAAGCCTTGGTTAGAAGCCTGAGGTACGGGAGAATCCTGGTACGGCGAGTGAACAGTATTGGGATGAGTGTTTCTCAAAATGGATTTCGGACCCCTTTTTGCCTGGTATCTAAGAGGAACCAACACATTTTAGGGGGCGACAATTCGAAGCATTGACCGGGGCCGACCTTCAAGGGCTTTCGCGATGCTTTTACTGCGGCAGCCAATAGTACTCACTGCCCGCGCGTGCGGGGTTTCCTGAACGAGGTGGAGTGTATGCTGCGGTACCTGTGACTTCGCGAGGATGTCGCTGGCCCTTGTATTCCTTGGCACATGGCCCAGGATGCACTGGGCACAAATTTGAAAGGCTTGGTGATGGCCATGCAAGGAAACAATTCATGGGGTGAAGACAGGCGATGGAGAATCAGGGTTCCCTGACAGAACGCGTCATGCTTGTTTGCTGCAATTGGGCAACAAGGGTTCTTTTCTTCTGTAAGGTTCACCTGAACACACACCCAACAGAGCTCCCTCACAGACACACACACACACACACATTTTGTGTGCTTCGTATTGCGGAGGTAAAGCTCTGCTTGTGTTTGGCGATCCCCCTTTGGGCACATCGCGTGCTGGCTCGCGGACTCCACGTCTGCGGATTAAGTTCCCTTTGCCCAGCTGTGCCGTGGAACCCCGTTTCTCTTTTTGTTCAGTGGGTTCCTCATTTAAAGCGTCAACTCCCAAATGGAATCCATTTCTTGCTGACTTGGAACTGAATTTTGCCCAGTTCGCGTCTCCACGAAGGAACAGCCAGGAATCCGGTCCTATTTTGCCCCATGGACAACCACAGGGCAAATAGAGACACAGCAGGGTGTGTTTGTTGAGCGTATATACGCCCTTTGTGGGTTGGTTGGAAGGGAACTCAAAAGGAGCATGTTTTCTTGCCTGCGCTGTATTCCTGCAACGCGTGCCAGTATCGGAGCCTCCGCACGCACCGCACGGGCCCCTGATTTCTGTGGGCAGGCAGGCTTGGAGGGGTGTTCGCTGCATTGTGCTTCAACCCCCAAGTGCCAAGCAAACCTATCCACCACAAGCTGGTCATGGAGTTTGGTGACAGGGATTCAGGCCACAGTGAAATTCTGAAAGGGGGCCACCCTGCGCCTGTCAACAGCTGTGAAGCAACTTTCTGCAAGGCTTAAACTCAGCTTGGCCTCGGGCATTCGGTGATGTTCTGCAAGAAAAAAGAGCAACCTTTCCTCGGAGTGAAACATGTTTAGTGTAAGAAAGGCAGCTGATTGCTGTTCCGCCGTTTGTTGCAGGTGTAAGTATGACGAATTCAGAGGGTCCGGCTGCGACGGGCGCGTTTTTCTTGGATTGATAAAGTTGCAAGGAGATCATGCAATTTGTTGCACCCCCGTTTAGGGACCTTTGCAGTTTGGGCATTTTGTCTTTGAAACACATGTAGGCTGGCAATTTCATCACATTGGTCGCTTCGGGAGTGATGTTTAATTGGTTGCCCATGCAGTTCTTCGCTCCTAGCTCGATGGGGAGATTCTCAGCTTGAGGTTGCTCAGCTGCCTTCGACTCCGAGGCCAATGGGCTGGAAAAGCTGGGTGGTGGGTCAATGTTCTCATCGAAGGGTCCATTGATACCGTGTGAGAGGATTTTCTTTGACCCCTGGTTTCTGTCAAGCATACATATACTTACTTGGACCCTTTGGATTTTATGTGCAATTGACAAATTTTCTTATTGTCTACGGGGGGCCACCCAAAATCCCACACATAGAACAAGGGGTGAAATCAGGTCAGATGGTTTTCTGCCAAACCCTACGGGCTTGTCGCTTTGCTCCTCCCCAAATAGCACACGGGCTCAAAGTTCTGGGCCTGTCCTGGTCCAGGCCACACACTCCTTCCTGGCCCCAGGGCTACATTGTGTAGACCCCAGATCCTCTCAAGTACATGTTTGACATGATGATCTCAAGCGTGTGGAGATTCCAGCCGCTTGTAGTGCTACACAGCCCCGAATTGGCAGCAGTGGTCGGCAAAGTTACACGCCCTGACGGAACGTTGAACAGCTGAAAAGTCCAGCTGGGGATAGCTTGAAGTAAGTATATGCTTGACTCACTGAAAGTTGCCTTTCCCACTTGGGGAGGTGGCATGACATTTGATATTTTTTACTCAGAAAGACACCTCACAGGGGAGTACGGATGTTCCCTCGGTGAAAGCGCCACATTCCTTGGTGTGTTGCGATGCTAAGTATGTTTCCCTTGGGCGGAGAGTTGTGTAGTGGAAATGCCCCGGTCAGGACTGCGCGGCAGGCGTGGCCGGTGAAGCGGAAGGGGGCATGAATGAACCAGCCAAGGTGAGAGGGATGAACCAGGGCGACTGTGAGAAAACTGATGCTTGATATGTTCTCCACCGTGAGCTATTTGATATCTAAGTTGATCCGAGATGCTGTCCCCATTGCGGCTGTTCTTTTGAGTTTGGATCACTGAGCGCCATGATGTTCAAGGACCAAAGGATCCAGACAGGTACACCCGAGTCCGCTTGAACAGAATCTCTGGGACCACTTGGGAGCAGCTTAGATTCGACAATGGCATTTGGCATTCCTCATGAGCGGGACCTTTGCTGGAAGACATGTCTCTTGTCCCAAAGAGGGATACCAGCAATGGTACTCACGCAGAAGGCGACTAGTTGGGGATAGGGAAAGCGGCGCTTGGTCCCAGATCCCTGCAATTGCACCTATTTACTCCAAGCAGCCTAGCTTGCTTTTAGTGTGTTAGTGTATGCTGTCATGGCCCTGGAACACACTGTTTTGTGATCCAATGAACAATCAACCGCGAGCCACATCCATTGCGGTCAGTTTGGATTTCCGCAGGACAGGCATATTTGCAGCTGTTATGTTGTTGGCTTGGTGCAATCAACATTTGTGCTCTAATCGGGTGATCTGATTGTTGCCCTTGTTGCTCGTACCATTACGTTTGCTTGCGATACTGTTTGCTACATGGCCCGATGTTGGATGAGATTGGGATGCATTGGGGGGCGTGTGTTTATCATCTTGTGAACTCTGTAAGGGTTAACATTCTCAATAAACGACCAACTACTGGAGCTTGTGAATGATAGTTGTTTCACTGCAGTCCTGACAGCTCAGAGAATGTTAGCTGAAGGCAGCCAGCCATCAAGATGGGGCCTCCAACTGTGCGGCCCGAAAAAACAACAAGGGGCTGCTACAATTGGCTGTCCCAAGCGAACCAAGCTGTACCAGTTTGAGTTGTTCACGTTGGGTCAGCATGCCTTGTCCTGCAAGCATTTCGGGACTCAAGTGAGTGCTGCACGGGCGAGGACATATCAGGTTTGGTACAAAACTGACCGGCAAACACGAATCCCGAGGAATGAAGGTGTTCCCTAAGTTTGAGGCTTATCAACAGGTGAGGATTTGTTGTTCTTCACAGGCTACAGCCGCGTCAAATTGCCAAGGATGCATATTCACAGCATACAATGTGGTCACACAAACTCTAGTCCCATTTGATGTGTTAGACATGTCGTTTCAGATATATTATCTCATGCAACATGAGTCTCGTTGTGTAGCTGAAACCGGCCAAGCATGTTTTGTAAAAGCAAACTACTGCCGGTTTCACAGTGCTTCGCTTGTGCAATAACCGTACGCCAACACTTACTCTTGAAGCCTTGCCGAGCTCTTTGCATATAAGTATATAGGTTGTGGTGCTTATCGTTTTTTTGCAACAACCACTTGGAGTATTCCTCAGGAAGACTCATACATAGCCATTATTTTCTCTTTGCGTGGCTTAAGCATCAATTTGTTGGTTGCCAATTGGTGGTAAAACCTGGATTGATTGAAAGAACCTGCTTTGCCCTATTAGGTGTCCTTTGTTCAGGTGAGTAAAATGAGGTGCTGGATTTCCCTGGTTCAATCGTGGCGTGTTCTCGACGTTTTACATCGACCGTATATGAAAAGTCCTTAGGCTCATTGGGCAACTGAGTCGAAGAAATCTCCAGAAAGATCTCCAGGAAGTTCGCCAAACATCCAGACAAATGGCAGGCAGGACGCGCTGTCAGTGCCAGCCCGGGTCATGTGACCTGGTCTCAGACGCGGCCGGCCAGGGCCTGAAGCCTTTGGGAGGGGTGTAATTATAGGTTTTGGGCTTTATACGTTTTGGGCCCTTTTAATGGCACTGCTTTTGCCACCACCCCCAAAAAATACGGCGCGACATGTCGTCTTGGAATTAATTCCCATGGGCCCTGCTTCGCCCGTGACATCATTGGATACTGTCAGCCTGTCAGACCTGCGATTTCGATTGCTTGGCGATCTGCTGGGTTGCAACGTTTCATTTGGTGAATCTTTGTTCACTTCCCACAATGGGGATACTCATGTGTCCAAAACCCACAAATCTTCCCATGTTGGCCCATTTTTGTCGAGCTCCCAAAGGGTGGCGCCTTTGTTTCCAAGTCCTTTGGTCCACTGTGGTTGTCATCCCTATGGATTGCGACCCAAGCCATTCCATACTCAAGCCTTATGTAAGCATTTAATAGCTTGGGTGGCTGCTATGTTGTTGACCTGTGGGTCGCGAAGAAAATGTGTAGGCGGACCAATTGGAAGCAAATCTGCCTAGCGAGTTCCTCTAATCGTCTAGTTTTCCACCATTGGCAGATGTTAAGTCATACCCATAGTTGCAAGTTGTGAAACCATGTGCTTCAGGCGCTTGGCCAAGTGAGCTTGCAGCAGCCAAGCAAGTTTGGTGAGCAAGAAAACCAGGAGCATTGTGTAAGGCTGCCTGCCTGTAACTGCATTCAGGATGAAGGCGGCTAGGTGGGAGCACAAAACATAGAACCGCACTGCACAGACAAGGACCGGAGGGCAAACACCGGTACAGACATGCTCAGAGTGGGAGAAGCGGTGCACTGAAAATGATTTTGGGCCGTAGTGGAGATAGTGTTGGTTTCCACTTGACTCCGGCGACAGGACCTGGCATGGGTTCGGTGTGGTCGGATCCGCCAAGAATCAAACTGTGTTAGCTCAGCTTCCTAATCTCCACCGCCAAACAAAGTTCCATTTGTTTGGCCGATCTTGGTCGCTGAGCTGGGATGAGGGGCATGCATGTACCTGGCAGCGTGGCTGCGGGAACGCTCTCTGAGGTGCCCGCTCGACACAGCCTTCAGGCAATCAGGCGCGCGTGTCGCAGTTGGTTTTCGGGTGTTGTTCATTGTTGCCTTGCTCTTGCCCTTGCCGTTGATTGCGCCATGCTTGATCTTGGTGCTGGGGTTGGGAAACTGACTGTTGGCTGGAGCCTGTGTGTTGACTTGCAAGGGTGTGGATGAACTGTGCTGGCCTAGCATTGCGCCAACATGACGCGAGCTGCATGCATAGGGAGACGGCACGATGTAAATCATTTGGTTCATTGGATCTTACATTGGCTCCGCTCATTTCAATTTAGCTGGCCGATCTCGTGGTGACAGACTGAGGAGGGGGGTTGACAGTCATTCATGGCTTGTCCTAGCTTGTCATAGCTTGCTTGTTTTTGGCTTGTCCTAGCTTGTCATAGCTTGCTTGTTTTCGTCATGTTCAATGGCCCGAAAACTGTTGTAAGATGTCAAGAGCAATGGTTGTACTTCACACCAAAATTCAAATCTCATATAGTAGCGATGCCTTTGGGAATTGTTGGACATGATCCTGGATGTCCGTGGAAAGTGTTCCGTTGTCGAAGCTGTATCAGGGTTCAAGGATTCTTGGCATCCGCTTTCGCCCTGCCAGGGACCCGGCACTCCTGGAAGCCGATATGTACGATATGTGGGTGTGGGTCAAAATTAAACCACCAGGGGACCAGACGTTTTGGTCCATGCTGCCACTTACCAGGGTTCCATTTTGGGTACCCATTTTTGACCCACAGCCATATAAAGTAGAAAGAGTCACAGGAAGTTTAGGAACTTCCGTAAGCCACGGGTTGAGGGTCGACCCACCCAAAGTCTGCAGAGGCCAGCCATTTTTTTGCACGTTGCCCTGTGCGCGCGGCCATGGTCCCGCCTAGCCGCGCCGCTTCTATTCCCCACTTCTCGCGCTGTGAAAGCGCTTGTGAACGCCGCTAACTCAATTAGTTCCAGGAATAGAGAGAAAGAGAGAGGGGGAGAGCGAGCGAGCACGAGAAAAGAGAGAGAGAGAGAGAGACAGAAAGCGAAAAAGAGACAGAGAAAGAGAAAGAAAAGAGAAAAACAAAAGAGAGAGCAATAAGAAAGAAGAAACATAAAAAAGATAAATAAGAAAGTCAAGGAGAGGTAGAGAAGGAGTAGGCGAAAAACACGAACACTGACATAAATACAGAGAAGAGAAAGAGAAAGCCAACGGAAAACAGGCGTGCTAGTAGTTCTTGTGGTTTTGAGCACATCCCCCTCCTCCCGCCCGACAGAAAAGGACATAAGCTGTCACAGACTGACTGGAGTTGCAAAGGGAGCCTATGCACTTCCATGGCTAGCGTGTGAAAGGGCATGTCTCATAGACCCATTCGTACCTGTGTTCCATTCTCGAGGTCGGTCAGGGAATCACAAAGCTGAATGACATGTTCAGTTGGGAGTTGTCTTAGACGTTTGGGGCTTATCCCGGAGGCCCAATCAATACAGAAGAACGTGCTCAATTGCAAATTCGGAAGTTGAGTGTTTTTCTGCCTGATTGGAGTTGCACAGTCTTGAACACGGCTTTTGCCCTGCGTTACTTCGGCGCAGCTTCGGGGGCATGCAGCGGAGCGCAATTTCAAAAACCTGCCCAAACTCGAGTCGTCACACGGGAGCCAAAACATTCGGACCCAACTCTGATTCGGGCCCACTTTTGTACATGGATTCGAGCATCCATTGGACCTCCAGGCTTTGACGCCTTTCGAATGGTGATCAAAGATAAACCAGAAGGACCCCGTCCGGTTTTGTGGGGTCTCCCAAAAAATGGAACAGACTCAGAAAAATCATACTTTCTGCCCAGCTGGAATTGGCAGGGCGCCGGCATCGCCAATGGGTCGTGGGCTAAGTCGGAAGCGAACGCCTTCGCCGTCGAGGAGATTCCGAGATGTTGCAACCACACAGCATCGTAAATGACAGGCTTTCCCTTGTTGGCTACCTGCAGTTTCTCAAGACGCAAATCCGATTCACCACGAGCATTCCTGAACCCTCCAAACGTACTGAAATTTCCGTACATGCAAAAAACAAACCGGCGTCAATGTACATGTTTGAGGAAATTTGACGGAATCGCTTTTAGCAGGCTGTGAGCGTTTGTGGTGCACATGGATGCACATGAACACAGTTTGCATTTACATGGCCCGTCATACTTAATTCCGTTTTAGGTCATTCGTCTCCTATTGCTGTGGGGCAACATGTGACAGCTTCCCAGCGGAACATTTGTTTGGGGAAATGCGCCTTGGTGAATTGCACACCTTCAAATGGTTTTTCTTGGCCAATGAGCATGACAATCTCCAGTGCCAGGGCCGGAGCTGAACGTGAGATTCTTGTAGAAAAAGTCATTGAATGCTCCTGTGTCTTGCGTTGAGGCTGCAAGAAAGTACAGTTTTTGCTCAAACGCACGGATTTCAAGGAAATGCACGGATTTCTGCAGACAGTCGCCAAAAAAGCGCCCTTGGTTGGTCCAGGTTTGCCAATTCCGGCCTAGGCGCCTGTGGTCTGGCTTGGCAAAGCGACCCGAGGCGAGGAAGTTCAGCATGCGAAACTCGCCACGTGTGTCCTACCATTTTTGGCCCCGCTTTTCGGCCGGTGTTCAGAAGGCAAGCAATCATTTGCTTTCAAGGAAACCAGAACTGCAGGTAATTAGGGGGCCCTTTGTGAGAATAGGGCCATGCAAAGGGGTCACGTCATGTTTGACACCACTCAAGCCGGCCCCCCTCCCATTTCACCCCACAAAAAAACTCGTAAAGGGAGGTTTTTCCACCAATGCCAGTTTAACGCGAGATGTCTTGACACGCTGTAGCTATCCGTCTTCATCTGAGCTATTCAGTGAATTCCAATATGT
Organism: Effrenium voratum; assembly: GCA_963377175.1. Classification (NCBI taxonomy): domain Eukaryota; class Dinophyceae; order Suessiales; family Symbiodiniaceae; genus Effrenium; species Effrenium voratum. Next base: position 190,421 of record CAUJNA010001158.1, read on the forward strand.
TTATCCAGATCTCCCGTGATCGTCCTTGGATGGGCTTCCCCTAAAACTAGCTGGCAACAGCAGAGTACCTTTTTTCCTGGATTTTTCACAATGTTTGGGCGGTCCGTTTGTAGGAAGTTCATCTGCGTTTGCAGATGTCCTTTCAGCATCATCGGGAACAGCGTTTCCAGTGCAAAGGTCAGCACGGCGCCCTGCCAGGTGCCCGGTGGCGCGCTTGGCCTCTGGCCAGAGGCGTGGATGCTCTACCCTTTTTTGAGGACCCTGCTGGTTGACCCGAAATCCGACAGGTTCTGTAGATACAGTGCCCTCGTTAGATTGGGTGAACGGGAGGCCAAAACTAGAAAAGGAAAGGCACCTTAGGGGGTGACCCTTTGACACACCCCTTTGCTAAAGTTGCAGTCGGAAAGTTGGAAACTCGAAGGTTATCCAGACACCTGGTGCCCCCCTCTCCTTCTGGTGGCTGCCGCGGGCGGAAGGTAACTGATCTATCTCAAGCAATAATTTGACGGCTTTCAATCGGCTAGGAGAGGTGAGTTGATATGTGTCAACAATAGAATCCAGTTGAATGGGTTGCTTCGTCTTCCTCTTGCAAGCGTTCCCTCAAATGGACAAGCCGCCCAACTGCATACATTTCTCCATCGGCCTCCCGCAGGCCATATGCAGCTCCCTTCGCAGGCCCAGCAAACGGCGCTTGGTGTTTTGCCGAAGCAAGGCGCCCAACCCTTCCAACATGTTGGGTCTCCATTTTTGGGCCAGAGTCAGTGTCCCAATAATATGTGTTTCTGGTACAGCCAAGTGCTGGCACGTGTACATGTGTGCTGAACAAGGTGAACCCCCCTCCAAACGTGTATTTTCCTATTGGCTTTCCGTCAAAAGTATGGTACAGAAGAAGGCCCCGTGTTTTGACGCACCCCGTTTATGTCCAATTACCCGCAGACGGGGATGGGCATCACTTCAGCAAGGCCCCGTTCCAAGCTAGCGAGTGACCGCCGCCCATTTGGGCTGAGGGCAGCACCAGCAGGCACAGCACAATCACTTATTTTTGTTCGACGACTAATTGACGCGTTGCTAGGAACGTCTTGCTGATTTCGGGCCGCTTCTGAAGATTTGCAACAGATGAACGGGAAACGAAGAATCCAGACTTTGTGCAGTTTCCTGCATTCCGGTGGCTGTTTAGAGTTGATTACGAGTCGCACACAGAGGACATGCCGGGACCGAGGCGGGCTAGGTAATGGTCACCCAGGACCAGTCAATCTGGTCGTATTTGGGGGGCGGGGGGGGGTGGAATCAATTAAACGAACAATCTCACCACCGAAAGATTAGAAAGGCTTGCGCTCACGTTGAATCAATCGATGGCTTTTCCCAAAGCTCGGGTCTTTGACGATTTGGACCAGACGTGGGATCCCAATGAAGAGTTCGGCTCTGAGCCCAAATTGGCCACGTCTGTTGATCCATTGAGGGGGGGCGGGGGGGGGGGAGGGGCAAAAGCTGACGCGGCAATTTGCCCCTGGGTGGGACTCACAAATTCTAAACAAGAGATGATGACTTCCATGGAAGCTGACAAGAGTGTGCTTGATACAGAACACGGTCTTCAGGGGGATGTGTTTAGTTCTAATAATAGTGTCAAAAGACACCGGCATATAGCGTCTTTTCCTTTCGAGGATGACATTTGCCTGTTTTGCTGACGCATTCTCTATGAGTCGAGCTTTTCATTACTCTACTCTCCCTTAGGTGAACATCCACTGGTACCCATTTAATTGACGAGGACAGTCCTCTTCCCAAAGGGCGTGCCTGGGAGCTTGCATGTTGGCTTGAGGGAGGGTAATATGTGTCATTCCAAGTGGAGAATCTCCGGGGAGGGGGAATCAGCCTTGCTTGGATGCTGCATCCCAGGCGTGCGTCTTGCATGATGTTAGCGCGCACGGCTTCTGCGAAGTGAGTTGCCAACGTCAATTGGAACAAAGTAATTAACTCAGAAAGGCCAGGGTAGTTCCATCGCTCTATGAGTTTCAATGGACAAAGGAACTTCAGGGGGAACCTCTTCAGGGTTCAGTGAAATGTCCGAAGCCTGGCATTGTCTCAAGATACGGCCCCTCTTGATTAAGAACATACAAATTTATGGATGCATGCATATCAGCTTGCCGCATGCGCAGCATGCACACGCATCGGGCTTCCTAATTCAATCGATTTAGCCGTTGCATGATCCAATTCAATTAATTCGTGCATGGCCTAGCTTTGAGCTGTCTCTCCTCAATCCCGCTGACCCTTTGCAAAGGAAGAAACCCGCAGAAGCCCATCCACAGCATGTTGGGCACCTCACAAGGGAGGGAGTAAACAATAACATGCGCAATGCAAGTAGAAGACCAAGCTTGCGTTGATATTGAGACACTTATAAACGGGTAGCATCGCTCGCCATCCAACTTTGACTCATGACAAACATATTGCTGAAACTTGGACGATGTCGCCTTCCTGCGTGTGACTTGCGTGCAGAGCTCCAAGAGAGACTAACCAGGAAAAGATGGAGTGTCGAGTTCTCAGCTTCGCGTCAATCAACATCAAAAATATCGATGGTTACAGAAGGCCTTTGGCATTTGAAGCTGTGCACCGCTCCTGCAGACTTCCGGCAAGCACCTGGTCGGAATGATGTCTGCATTGTTATGGGCATTGCTTGCGCAGAATGAAGCTTGTTTGGTTTTCAATGTTCTTTGTCTTTTTTATTGTATTGGGTTGCTCTACAATAAGTGTGTGACAGTGTGTGTTTGTGATGCTGGGGCGGTGTGCTGTCACTTCTTTGCAATTGCTTAGTTGTGGCTGTGTTTGGCTTTTGCTGGCGCGCGTCATGGCTTTCTTGTTGATTGTAGACGTGTGTTTGGTTTGCCCATGGATCTTGCTCAGCCAAAGAGCATAAAACAAAGACATACACAGAATGGAAAGCCTCGATGTGTCTGATTCGGCAAAATTCAGCATTCCAGTTCATAAGAGAGACTGCAAACAATTTGGACTGCGTACCTGTGTCCCTAGGCTTTTGGAAGTCGAGAAAAGACAACAATAAACAATCCACAGCCAATTTGGGCACCTGTGTGCAGCGTGCGAGTTCGTCTCGCAGAACCCTGACGGCGCAATTGCGCACACGTTGAAGCACAAAAAATGCTGCGCACCTTTGTGATAAAACCAAGTCACCAGGAGGTATGACATGCAAATATCACAATTATAAGCCTGCCAAATTTCCAGCGTAGCAAATAGGGTTCCAGATGCGGTCTTGTCCTCAACAAGCCCATTCCATTCATTGCTGCTAGCTGAACTTGGCACTCCGTCTATACTCCGCCTCTGATTTACAAGTATTCCATGCTTTGAGCACTGCAGTAGATGCATGACAAACATGTCAACATACACAGCATAACAGCATAACTAACTTGAGCGAGCAAAATCACAATGCGACCACCATACAAGCGAGAAATCATTGTTATGTCACCAAAAGGACTGCCGATTGCTTTTATATACCCGGATCCGATCTGAACGCACTGCGCCGAGAATCACGGGTTGTCATCATGAAGTGTGAACGAGGTAAACCTAAGTTTTGAAACGACTGGCTCAAAAAACAAAACCAGCCACCGCAAAAAGTCACCGCACAGGTCCGGGAACCTGGTGGCACAAGCTTTGGACTCATCCCTTGCACGACAATCAGAGCTGGCAACCTGCAGGTGGCGAATTTGGCTCATTTCGGACGCACTCTTTTGGTTTGGAACTGGGCATGCATGATCCGACTTTGTCCACCTAGCTTGTATCGAACTTTGGTCTTTGAGACCGTAATGGTAACTTCATTTGACTCCACCCTCTTGTCTGGCACAGTGCTGGCGCTATCAATGAATCCTAATTGTCAAAGACTAAGAATCCGCGCTGTGTTCCTGTCGGGGTTGAGTTTCAGGTCTCCCTTTGATCCAAGATGGCCATTCCCACTTGGCCGAAGCCCCTGCTTTTCCATCCAAGAGAGGAATGTTGAGAGGCTATGGCATGCCAAGAGTTCCGACCAAGTTCATGTCCACTGCCAGTGGAAATCAAAACCTGGGCAAGTGAACATTCATAAGGAACAGTCCCGCCATAAATGGGTGTGGCCACTCTTTTGATTGTTTAACATGCTTTGGGTCGACGAATTCAATGCCAGGTTTTGATAGTGGCTATAGTGGCTCATGTTGACTGCAGGGACGGAGCGAGAGAAAAATGTGCTCGCTCTCCATCCATAAGTTTGGAGGTATGACTCACCGTATAGATCCTTTATTTGGGATCCCTTATTTCAGACTTTAAGTTTCTCGTCAACATTTCGCATGACTTGAACGCCAACGGCTGACAAGTGGCATTTTTTTTGCCCTGGCCCGAATCCATGGCGGAATTCGGCATTACTCCAGGGACAGTTCGAACTTGTTTAGCTCAGGACTTGTTTTGCTCACGTGCATAGCCTTTGAGGCGTTTGGATTCCCTTTTTGTTGACTCACTATTGCATTCGGTGGCGTCGGCATCAGCGGTCTGCGGAGTTGCCCGCTTTTCGCTGGGTGGAACATTCCTGGGCTATGCGAGGTGTGAGATCCATTCAAAGCCAATAGGGAAGACGGTTGAGGCCGCTCATGAAGCTTGGGTGACCATTATGACCATTCCATAAAAAATGCATTTGAATAGGCACGTGGGATTTGGATATATAGACGGAGGCGTTCTGTTTGACACAGTTCAAAGATCGTCAGTTCGAAGCTTCAAGGCTGTGATAAACGCGCAGCTTCGAGGAGCATCGCAAGTTCCTGGTTGCGAAGTAGGGGAATCCCCAAAGTGGGTGGCGTCCTCTGGTTTTCTTTTCATCCTCCCAAATAGGATGACACTTGGCTGCAGGTCAGGGGGCCAAGCCGATGTTTGCCTTGGGTTTTCTCTTCACCTTTCCAACGCCCCTTGCGACGTTCTGAGCAACAAACACGTAGCGAGCCCTAAAGAATCTCAACCCCAATAAACCAACAACCATCCGAAGCCACGTCTAATCCAACAAAAGCCAGTGCCAAGTCCACCAATTGAATTTGAACGCAGTCAACCATGAAGCCGCTATGAAACAACCCTGAAGCGAGCCCACCTTGAACGACCCAAGAACAACCAAATCCCCTCCCAAGAAGAACGTAAGCCAGTCCAAACAATTCCAAACGGGGAATATGCTTGCCATGACGATTGAGGGGGCAGGGAGGTTGCCAACGCGAACCATACAAGATGGTAAGCCTTAGACTTTGTGCCTGGCAACGCAGCACGGGGCTCTGCTTGGGCCGTCCGGCCTAGTGCACGGGCAAGTCGCTTGCGCGGCGGAGTCCGTCGGTCACTGGCGGCAGGGTGCATCATGTGCAAGACATGAATGAATTTACAGTCAGCTACCATGCGAGCAAGCTTACTCCCACGTCCACCTAGCACGACCTACGTCCTCCTTAAAGCAAAGTGAGTTGACTGCATGTTTGGCACTGCGGATGGGCTCTTCCCTGCAAAAAGACGCTTGGCATCTCTGAACTGCAAGCTTTGGGAATTCCGAGCTTTTCGCTCATTTAATCGAGTCTGGCCATTGGGCTGATTCTAAGCGCCCGATTCGCGCAATGCCGCTGTCTCAGAAGGACGCCGCGCTTCGTTTGACCCCGTGGTTGATCTAGCTTAAAGGGGATCCCCCTCAAAGTGATTCCCTCGTTGCTCAAACAAATTGTTCAATAGAAAGGGGGTGAGCAAGTAGTAAGCCAGTTTAGGCAGGGAGCAGATGTATCCAATTCTGGTGAATCTGCTACTTGTGACGCTGGTTGGACTGGGCCCAAAGTCATGTGAGACAACGGAGGACTTCCAGAAAGAAGTTTGATATATTATACTGCTGGACGGCCAGTGTTAGATTAGTGCCCTTCCCCTGAATCAACAAACGCCCCAGTTGTTGAAATGCAGAGTGATTGAAGAGAGACCACAAAGTCATCCATTTTGGCAGCGCAATTGAGTAGCGCCCAAAACCCCCATTGGCCATTTGTGTGTGTGTGTTGTTGCTTTGATTTGGGCTACATTAAGGAGGCCAGAGTCACATGCTATGAACTATTCTTGGTGCACCGTAGTTGCAGCACGTCAGCAAACTCGTGTTGAAGCTTTGTTCCATCGTGCCGCAGTTCCATCGGGCCACATTCGAAGTTTCAAACGATCAAGTCATTTCATTGTCAGCCGCAAGGGGATCACGGAACCCACTTGCTTTTGGCCCTTGCCCAGGCCCAAGATGCTTGAGGCCGGGCGCAGCTCTACCTTTAAGAGGAGGTAGCACTCGCATGCGTTGTGGTGCAAAAGGGACTCAACACGGGCAGTTCTTCTTCTTTCCGACCACTGGAGCTTTGTGAATGTGTTGAAACGATGCTATAACCTTGCGCTGGCTTCGAGCTAATGAACGCTGACCTCAACATGAAGGTCGGGTCTTACGTATGTCGAACCAAATGGGTTGGCTCAAAATTAAGGATCGGGGGGACCGCACATGTTGATCTGTTTCTTCACCTGAGGTTGGGTGTCCTCTATTTTTGAGCCGCAGCAATTTGGGAACCCTTCAAGAACATGGTATCGCTTCGTTGAGGCTCGCGACAGGCGACAGGTAGCTGACGCAACCGCGCTGAACCAAAAACTGTTGTCCACTTTGTTTGTTGCAAATTGCCAAAGTTTCCACGAGTTGTGGCAGCATTGAGTGAATGGATCGACCAACCGAATATGCTTGACTATTGTCCATGTGTTTTTTCATTGGGTACGAGGCCTAGGGCTTCTTGCAGGGTCAAGCGCTCTCATCGCAGGCTGTGTCGCAGCCTCCGCGCGGTACAGGCGCGCTGGAAGGTGTTTGTTCCCGAGAGCCAAGTTGAACATGCCACGATCCTTGCCTAGATACTGTGCTGCCGGGGGCTTCTATAATAAGCCTCCTGCCAATTGCCAGGAGGGTCTCACACGGTTCGTGCTTTGTTTGGGGTTGGATGGCTTCAGTTGTTTGTTTTTTTACCACTGGTTTGGAGGTGGGCTGCCTTTTTTCTTGGAGTCCCAATCCCAAAGTCAGATGTCTGTCCAGCTGATAAGCTTTCACGCCCCACAACGGGGTTGCAACAATGCGAGGCGAATAAAGGATTTGTGGTCAATGTTGCAACCAAGCAATCGAAGCCCCCTGAATAATTAGCTCTCAGAGGACTGCATCCCTGTGCCGAGTAGTTTGAGCCGCCCTGTTGCTGTTTGCAGAGACCTCTGGAGGGATGGCAACGCAAATGGCAAGCTCACCGATAGGAACGAAGAGACCCTTGAAGGTCCCTTTGGGAAAACAGCTGCTCAGTTGCAGATGGCCTTAGCTCAGCCCCGAATAAGACTTGGAAAGCCTTGGGTGTGTTTATTGCCTGCATGGCCCGTATCAACCATTCTCCGATGCGTTTACCCGGCATTCCGCGTTTGGATACTGCTTTTGAGCAACAAGAAGCAGCAATATGCTTTGCGAATTGCATGGAGCTTCTCGTGTGTGCAGCATGTTTAAGACTTCGAACACCTTCCAAGAAGGTTTCCACGGTCTAGCAATGTTTTGGCCGGTAGGGGTTATGCTGATTTGATTTGGTGTCACTATTCTTGTTCAGTGCACTTGGACCCCAGGTGCTTTCTTTCCGTTGGCATTCAGCAAGTACGTCATGGTCAACAAGGGTTTGCTGAAAAGGCATCTCAATGCAAGGGTCTGTCAAGTAGATGCAGTTGAACCAACCACCTAGCCGCCAGAGCTTTTGTGGCCTAGCCAGGAGGGTACCACAAAGTAATTTGATCCTCATTTGCTGGATTTGACGTCTTCGTTTTTTAGAATCCCAGACACCCAGTGGTGCCCTGTGTTCTTCCTGTTAGGAGGACGGGGTGCCCTTTATATACTATCCACGAACAATAACAAGTGTGCTGAGAAATATTTGAGTGGGTGCCTTTGGGATGACACTCCAAACCCTCGACTCGCAGATGAGAAGTGCACCCGGAGGCCTGGTCGGGACGGGCCCGTGACTATAGAAGGGCGACGTGCCCTTCAGGGACAGTTCCCCAGAGATTCTCCCTTTGAGGGTACCAGGGAAACAATGGAGGAGGGCCTGCAGGATTTCTCATATTGGGGGGTGGAACAGGTCATGAAGGAAGGTCACAGGTCATGAAGCATTGTCTACAGAACCGAGCTTAAAAAAGCCATGTCCACATGTCATGAAGACACGCGTTGGGCTGTGGGATTCGGGAGCCCAAACTACATGTGGGGCCGGAGCCCCAAATCTAGCCTGCAGAAGATTCGGGATTCCATGATCCATGTCTTCTGCAGGATGAATGCTTCTAAAGCGACGAGGGCCGACCCTCCTGTTAGACAATACGACTTTGGCACCGTCAAAGCGCGGCCCTAAGGAGTTCAACCTGGACTCCCTCGTTTCTGTGATGGTTTTGCCTCTGGAGAAACCTGATTTACCCGTCCTTTCAGTGTTCTAAGGTGGTTCATCTAGTAATATCATGCAATTTACACAGTCCGCTGCACCATAGGCTCTTTCCTTTTCGTTGGTTGGTTCCCCCCCATTTACCAAATTTGGTTCCTGTCATCTTTGGTTCCCATGGTCTGTTGGGGGATACAATCAACTTTCTACCCCTTTTCACGGCCTCTGACTTCCACCAACAAGGAAGTGGCCAAAGGTGGCCTTTCCCAAACCTCACTGACTCCAGGACCGGGCTGGGTGGGCAATTCGAGTCTCACGATTCTCCACCCGAATGTTGCCTCCTGCAACCGGGCTGTGAATTGATGCCGCAATGTAGTGAGATTCCGCAAGGGTCGGGCAGTATTTGGGGCTGTTTTGACATGATTTCGGGTTTACTAGACAGGGACCGACTCAAACATGTTGTATTTTGGCTCGGACAAAAGCAGCGGGACGTATGATATTCGAACATAGCCCCAAGGAGTATGTTCATCAGCCTCGGAACGTCTCCGGGATCTGAAAAGACCGCGCTCCATAAACCAACGCCGCCCGAAAAGTTGGCGTTGTGGCCTTGCAGAAATCCGTGGCTAAAACCCTTCGGCTCGGGGTTCAGCCTTTAAAAGCAGGACTCCCGAAGCCCTGCTTTTGTTCGGGCCCAGACCTTCACTGCCCCCCGTTTAAACGGTTTTGTTGAAACATACAGGCCCTATAGGTGAATACCGGGGCCCCACCCATGCATGTCAGGGCCCCATCCATGTTGGAGGCTGCCAACTGGAAAATCCACCGGACGATTGCCTCAGGAAGCTGGCGCCGGCCTCCGAGATGAAGGTGGGATGTCTCGGTTCTTGGGATTGGGCCCAGCGAAAGAATGCTTTAGGGATTGGGGGCCAACAGTTCACCACCTTGTAGCTTGAAGAATTGTGAGTTGGGCGTGGCTCAAAATCCAAGCGCCAGGGCACTGCAGATTTAGTTCATGTTTCCATTTGCCAATATTCCATGTTCTGGGTACTTATTTTTGACCCACAGCCAATTGGACCCCGATTTCGGTCGGACCCATAGGCCAACCGCGATCCGTGAACCCTACCGGAGCCTTGGACCTGGAAGTTCCGTCGGCTTTTCTCGGTGGCTTGATTGAAACAAGCCGCCAATCAGCCGCCTCTTTTCTTTGGTGCATGTTGCCAAGGGATGTTAGGACTTTAACTTTTGGCCAACTTTTGGGGATTTTCCCTTAAACCACTACAAGTTAAGCTTTTAGCAGGGGAGCAGAAAGCAACCGAGTTTTGGTGTCCAGTGTTGGTAGGTTTCCAGCATGTTGAGCTGTTGTTCATTCCCAGATTGCTGGTTGACCAGTTTTGGCTTGCGCAATGGTTTTGGTAATGTGAAACACTGGAACAGTTGGCCGGTCTTGTGTTATCTTTGATTTAGTGTGTGCTGTTGTTTGGCCAGTTTGATGGTTTTCAACAGTCGCATTTGTTTCGCCTCCTTGTTAGTCAACCAGGGGTGATAGATTTGGCTTAATGGCGTTGGGCATGCTGCTTGAAGATTCCAGATGAGCTTTGCGGGACTGCCCTGCGGCCACTGCATCAACGTTCACTCCATGGGGCCACCCTTGCCAAGAAACTGATCAAAGGCGGGGGTAGGGACTTGCGACCAAGGTAGTGAACATGGGATTTGTAGACAACATAGCCCATTTTGCCGTGTCCTGATGGCGCAAATTGGAGGATAAACAAATCTCAGTTCCGGCCGCAAACGTGCAAAGCCAGGCCTTCGCCCCAGCTTTCGTGCCACAATGCGCTGCTGGCGCCTCAGAGTCGGATGGCGAAGCATTACCAGGCTCTCACCGTTTTGCGTTAAATTGGGGTGTGTCTTTTTTCGGGGTAACCCAAAATGCTGGTTTTGCATGTCGTAGTCAAGTTCAAGCAAAGATTCACTTGAACCGGATCGATTTGCCAAGGAACCCTCCCGACGTCTCACATCTTAGCAATACGGAAGCCTGCGAGCTTTTTGGCACTGGGCAGATGCCCAGAAGAAGCCAAGCGCGTGAAGGTTGTCCTGTACTGAGAAACATCAACATGGTTTGGTGTGCAGAGAATGGAGACCATGCTACTGTCAGAGGAATCTCTAGTGGCTCAAGAGCCTTTACCAGAGCTTGGGGCTCAACAGGGTGCCAAAAGGCTGTCGAAAGGTAGTGAACGCCAAAGAACCTGGTGGGAGGGTTCTGGGCACAGATGGTACCGCTGTCTCGGCATTGTATGGTGCAGACATTGTAAGCACAGTGTACTTGACCAGTTCCACTTGGACAGGGTGAGGTTCGGCCAACACTGATTCTCTTAGGTCTCAACTCATTGCGACAATTACCAGGACGTTTCCCTTGGTGGAACACGCCTAGATGTATGCCATACCGCCGCAGGTGAAAGCAGGCAGCGCGGCTTTGGGGCTTGGGGCTGCATTCTGCTGGCGGGTGGGTCAGAGGTCCTGATACGTTCCTAGTGTAATTCAAACATCACCTCTTTGGCCTGTTTGATGTTAGCCTTGGAGTGATCTTCCTCGGGGACTTACAAGGAGCTCTGGTAGGGTTGCAACACATAATATAGCGCTCGTTTGTTCAGAGGAAGCCTCATGCTGCCTCACAATGTTGCAAGACAAAAGTTGGCACTGCCTGTGGCTATGACCCAAGCGTGTTTCGGTTCTGGGTACCCCATAGGCTTGGTTAGGCCGGAAACGGCCAACGAAGGCCAAATAAGTCAACGCAAGATCAAATCAGGCCAGATTCACAGGGGAGAGTTGACGATTTGTTTTGCAGGCGCCTGATTACTCCAAGAAGGTAAGGACCATTAGTGACATCATGCGTTGTTGTCCTGGTGTTGTTTTTGTTCTGAGTAACTCAGTTTCGCATGGAGCCCAACGGAAAGCAAGAACATCCAAAGGGGGCGCAGGCGGAGGGTAAGAATAGGTTTGCCCTTATTTCTATGCCGATGCTAAATTTGTTCCAGTCCATGAAGCAACGTTCGGAACCAAGATGTGGACTTCTTGGCTGGAGCATGCTGGAGCATTTTGTTGTATTAGTATTACCTCATTGCTCTCCTGTGTCTACCTCATTGCTCTCCTGTTTCACGCATGAATCACCAACATCCTTAAAACGAGTTGTGAACACATTAGCAGCTGTTTGGTTGCCCAGTGGGAAAAGGCGATCTCCTATTCTTTCGGGGTTGGACAAGCGGTGTTTGTTTTTTGCAACCGGCCAATCGGGCATCAGATGGTCATTCGCGTGCGAGCGTCAGGCGAGGAGACTGCGGCCGCCTCAGTTTCTTTACTGCCCTGCATGCAAGGCACGGTTTTACTTGAGCAGCGGATGCCAAACGTCTGGACCACTGCCAGAATTCTTCCTGGGCTCCTGAGGAGCCCCAACGTGTCCTTTGTGGATGTCCAATCACTTGGGTGCGTTGGGGGCTTTTGTCGACGCCAATCTTTATGTCATTGTCTCTGTTTCTGAACAGGTTGCCCCTGCAGCTATTCAACTTTGGGTTGATGAACTGCAGTGGCAAATCTCGGAGCTCGATTCCCTTTTTCGTTCGTTGTGCTTCGCCTGAGCAAAGTTTTAGATGAACCGACAGGCAGCATCAGTAATCCCTACCAGCACCCCAACACCCCTATTGACCATTTAAGTAGGTGGTTCTACAGGTCCACTACCTGGTTTCATGGGGTTTATAGTAAGGGCAAGACACGGTTGTATAGCCACCTTACTCAGTAGAACAAAAACCAAACGGTCTTGGCGCGGCTCATTTGGAATGGTCTCAATGCAATCCAAAGAGCTGCCGGAAAGCCACCTGTGCTTACAGCTCCTGGTAGTTGATCTTCCGCCCCGCCTCTAGAAATGTATGCCATGAGCACAACCAGATTCTTCAATGCACTTACACACATGTCAATTTGGCGTTGCACCTCAATGCGCCCAACTACTTGGTTATAAGTAACAGCATGGCAAATGATGACCATCAAAGCACATCTAATTAATTAGGACACATTGGGATCCCTTGATTCAGGGTTTGAACACTTTCTTGAATTTCATGATGAGTGTCCCTTGTTCGGGGATCTCAATTCAGGCTTCGAACATCCAGGGCCAGGGCGCGGTTTTCAAGACGTTTTAGAAGACGGTAGATGAAAGAAAGCCCTGGAGGGTCGGTTTACGTCGTCTATCGCTGATTCCTTTGAAACAAGCCTTCCGAGCAAGGCCTGTGCTCCGGAGACCTCCGGTGAGGCGCGCATGGAACTGGCTCGAGATGGTGCGAGGGCTGCGGTTCCGCTGGAACCCCAAAAATTCATGGGGGTCCCTCCTTCAAAAGCGCTCCACCAAGGGCATACCCAAACTGCCCAAAGTTTGCGGACGTTTGGGGCTGAAACACCCTCCCTCCCAAAATCCTGCAATCCTGCAACTTGAAAGAGTTTTTGAAGACTACTTTCTTTTGGGAGCTCTATGTTTGGTGGGGAGGGTATCGTTGTTAACCATGAGCCGTGACAAGGTCAAATGGTCTGCAGTCCAAAATGACGCTGGGGCGAGTGCCAGGCATTTCTCATGGAAATGCTGGCAGCCATGGACCGGCACATGCACCAGCCCGCAGACCCAGAGAGCTGCGTCTTCTGTTTCTGAAGATGCGTGTTGGTGTTTGCTGTCTTCACGCATGCTGCTGCGACTTCTGCGTGTTGCGTGTGTGTGTGTGTGCGCTGTGTGCTTGCGTGTTTGCGTGACTTATTCATGTGTTGATCGATTGATTAGGCCATTTGTTTCACTCTTTCATGCCTTCCTTTCTTCCAACCTCTCTTCCATTCAGTATTTCATTAGACCATCCTGAATCTTCGTTTCCGCACTTTTTTCTGCTCAAATGCTTGTTTGCGCGTTTTGTGGTGTCTTTGCGTTTTTTTGAATTTGCGCACTTTTGAGGGATTTTCGCACTTTTCGTATGAAACTCCTCTGGTAGCCAAAGTCGGTACTACTTGTGGAAACAATCGATACTGCGCTGCTCGTGCCCGTGCCGGCGCAGCTGTTTGTTGAAGTCCTTGATGATTACAACATATGTAGCTCTTCTTTTGTCTCCGCCCAAGCCTGTTTTAGGCAGGAAATTTGTGGCACACATGGCATCCGGCACAAGTACCAGCTATCACTTGCACTTGACACTTTGTGGCCATTGATTTAGCAACCCGCTTGGCTTCGTCAATAGCTCCAAGCTCACAAGTATTGCCTGGGTTTGCACGGATCCGCTGTTTGCTCCAGAACTGTGCTTGCGCCGCACTTGTTGTTGAGACAACTCGCCTATAGGTGAAATTAGTCGATTTTCGGCGCCTTGCCAGCCCGCAATTTGCGCGCAAAAATCCGGTACTATCGCGCAAATATCCGCAATTGCGCGCAAATGCAAAAAGTGTGCGCATGCATGCGCGCGTTTTCGACCTTTTGATTAGGCAGAAGATGTCTAAAGCGCCCGAATTGCTAACCAAAAGGTCGGTTTTGACATGTGGTCGTCAGTTGAAGCTGCGCCACTTGGAAGAGCCGTTCGGATCTCTTGCAATCTCAAGGATCTGAAACTTGTTTCCCTTGCCTGTCAAGCTGGCTTGGCAATGTTGAAGGCTATTCACGACAACGCTCCGCAGGTCAATAGCCAAAATGCCCTTTGGTTCCTTGGATCATCTAGGCGAGTTCTGGCCGAAAAGGCGCATGTATCCTTGCCTAGATATTTTTGAACAGCTTGACAGGTGCATGTCCAGGCTATACACACCCCGCACCTTTGCCCAAACCAGCAAAAAAAGCCTCGCGCAGTTCTTGGAACTTTGCGCGTTTTATGATTGAAACGCGTACTTTCCCGTTGTGCGCACTTTTTGTTTGCTCAAATGAAGATGCAGGATGTATTTGTTCATTGCTCATTTGTTCATTTGTTCCTGGAATTAATGCATTCATTCATGCATCCATACCTTGATTCATTCATTCCTTCGTCCGTTCGCTTTGTTGTTTGTTTGTTTGTTTGATTGATTGATTGTTTGTTCATTCGTCCATTCGTTCAATCGTTCATTTGTTCATCCCTCCATCCCCCCATCCCTCATTCACTTATTCACTTATTCACTTATTCTCTCATTGACTCATTCATTCATTCATTCATTCATTCATTCATTCATTCATTCATTCATTCATTCATTCATTCATTCATTCATTCATTCATTCATTCATTCATTTGTTTCGTTTCGTTTCGTTTCGTTTCGTTTCATGTCATTTCATTTCATTTCATGTCATGTCATTTTGTTTCATGTCAGTTCATGTCATTTCGTGTCATTTCGTTTCATGTCATTTCATTTCATTTCATTTCATTAATTTCATTCACTCACTCACTCACTCACTCACTCACTCATTCACTCACTCACTCACTCACTCACTCATTCAGTCATTCATTCATTTATCCATTTATTTGATTCATGCACTTAGTCGCTCGTTCATTTCTTTCTTTCTTTCTTTGTTCTTGCCTTCCTTCCTTCCTTCCTTCCTTCCTTCCTTCCTGCCTGCCTGCCTGCCTGCCTGCCTGCCTGCCTGCCTGCCTGCCTGCCTGCCTGCCTGCCTGCCTGCCTGCCTGCCTGCCTGCCTGCCTGCCTGCCTGCCTGCCTGCCTGCCTGCCTGCCTGCCTGCCTTTATTCAGTCAGGCATTCAGTCATCCATCCATCCATCCATCTATCCTTCCAATCCATCCCTCTCTGCATCACCCAGCCACCCACCCACCTACCCCCACCCACCCACCCGCCCACCCACCCACCCACCCATCCATCCATCCATCCGTGCGTCATCCATCCATCCATCCATCCTTCCATCCTTCCTTGCTTGCATCCTTCCATCCTTCCATCCTTCCGCCCATTGTGTTTGCCTACTTATCCATTTTTTTGTGATGTATATTGTGTGATTTTGCTTGTTTGATCTGTTTGATTGATTGATTGATTGATTGATTGATTGATTGATTGATTGATTGATTGATTGACTTGCTTGGTTGGTTGATTGGTTTGGTTTGGTTGAGTTGGGTTGGGTTGGGTTGGGTTGGGTTGGTGATTGGCTGGCCCCCTGGCTGGTGGGCGGTGGCCCGTGGCCCGTGGCTTGGTTCAGCGCCGTCACGAAAACTGTGCAAGATTGGAAGTAGCGCGCGAATGGCTCTTGTGAGCTACGGCTTGAAGATCGCAACTTTCTTCCGAAACGCTGGTAGAAAAGTAGTCCCAGCTTGGAAGCTGCAACTTTGAGCTAGGCAATTTGTTCGATTGGCGGCAGTCGCCTTTCTAAATGAGGGTGCCTTGTGCTTCTTCATTATGCATGGCTTCTGAGCCAACCATATCCCCAGATTCAAAGCAAGAGTAAGCATGGAGAGGTCGGCTGCGCTCACACAGAGCAGTCATGCAGTTTGCGCGCAGGTGCCTTTTCGCGCAAAGTGGGAGCTTGCTGGTCCAAGCCACTTCACAAAGCCAGCCTTCGCTTAAGGGCTGCCAGTCACACAGTGTCGCAGTCTCTGGGTGAAGGCAAGTCACACTGTGCAAGTTACTCCGCGCAAGCTACTCTCCGCAAGTCACTCTGCGCGGGCAGCTCTCTCCTGGTCACATTGCGCAAATCGTTCCGCTCAAACGACCCTCTCTCCTTCTCTCTTTCTCTCTTTCTCTCTTTCTCTCTTTGTCTCTTTCTCTCTGGCTGTTTTTTGTTTATTTTTTTTTTTCTCTCTCTCTCTCTTATTCTCTCCAGATCTTGCTCATTCCAGAGCAGGGATGCGAAAACCGCCATTAACACATGAAGCTTATTCCACGTGGCAAGCCAATGCCCTACCCGACAGTTCCACCTTCGTGACCCTATCGCGACCCCATTTTCTGAAGAACTGACCCCTTGACTAACTTTCACAGTCGGGGTCCGCTGTTGAGACAATTTGATTTGCTTGGTCGGAATGAGTTATTTGTGTGATTGTTTGTTTGACTAATTTGCCTGCTTGCTTGTTTGCTTGCTTGGGATGACTTTTTGACTTGATTAATGGCTGGCTGGCTGGCTTGCTTGCCTGCCTACTTAGATCCGAGGCTGAGAATCTTCGGCCCAAGTTGCCATCCATCATGGCCCCCCGAGTAAATTGTTTGTTGTCTCTTATTGGTTGTGTGGCATTTTTGCGTATGCTTCACCCATTTTGCGGTACTCATTTCTCCGGTTTTGCAATTTTGATGCTTCCTGAGAATATCACTTTGGCGGGGACGGCTGAGTAACTCCAGAAGTATAAAGGCAAGTGGGAGCCAACCAGCAATGAGTCAGGTGATGCTGCGAGGAAATCTACTGGTCGATCCTCTAACCGATTCATTTGCCCTTGTTCTCAAACATCATCCATGATCCTGGGCTTCGAACAGGTCAGTTCCCAAAGTCCAGAACAAGTGGACGCCGGAAATAATCAACGGCTGCAATAGGGGTTGCATGAGACGTACTTGGCCAATAAACTAAATGGGACAGGTAAGGCATGGTAAAAACCAATGGTTACTCGGGCTTGACAGGGACGTCCATCAATCCGTCAATATGGATACAGCCGCTGCAACTCCAGGCTGCGCGAAACCCAGCAGGCAAGCTGCGGGCGGACGGGCGGACTGGCGGCATGATCTGCGCCTCCGTGTGTATGTTGCATTTGAGAAAGTGACAGCTTGTATTGATAGTCTATTAGCGTGGGGGATGGCGAAGTGGTCCATGTCCTCCTGGCACCGGGAAAGCTATTTCTTTTGTCCGAAGCTGAGTTGACTTTCATTGGGGGTCAGTCCAGGGTTGTCAACCGATTGTTTTGGACATGCGCCATAGGAAATGGATGTCCCTGAGAGTTTGGTTTTACCTTCTCTCTCTCCCGTCGTTGAATATGAAGTCATCCCCTTCCTTCAAAATTATCATGTTTACATTTTGAGGAACCCTTATGAGCATGTTTTAACCGGGTGTCGAAACCATAGCCTCGCGACTCTCAAAGTTGGTGACCTCTCCAGGTGGGTTGTCGCTTGTGTGTTTTCCTTTTCAAGCGTCGAAAGAAGGCAGGGGACTTCGCCATTGACTCTTAGTCCATGTTGCAAGCCCGCACCCTAAAACCCCATAGACCTATCAGTGTCCACCATACAGGTTCCAGATACCCCTATCCCTTTTGGATAGTTGGAAATGGAAAGCTGCAGGCAAACGCCAAGAGAGGCTACCAATTTTGAGAAACACACAACAAACTCGCCCAGACGGAGTGTGTCAGGGTTGGGACAACCACAACCAAAGAGCTGCATGGCCTTTGAACCAGCTTTCCCCGACGGATGTGAGGGGTTCACACTTATCTATTTTTGCTACTCTTTGAGGACGGTCTTTCGGTGAGTGCGACTATGCTGGTGTCCATGGCACTGCCCGGGAATTTGCTTCCTGGGTCCGTGGCCCCACTAGGCGGGGGTGCCTGCCGTCTGCTCCCAGGGCTTGGTGGCCACTGTGGAGCTTGCCTGCCGCCGTGCCCTGAAGACTCAGTTCGCCAGGCGTCGACGCACCGTGTTTCGTCGCTTCACGCACAAGGACAGCTTGTTTGAACACCGCCATTGTGGAAGCGCTTGTTTCGTTGAGGGGAGGGGTGATGCTTCGAGTGTTTCAGGAGGAACATGACCCCTACGCATGGGATCTTGTTTTGGAGGCATGGGTAGAGGGCAGGTCGGAGCAAGCAGACTTGGTTTGAACAACCAGACCCCTGGTAGCCGAAACACCAATTAAGGCATTTGACCAAGCATATTTAAACCAAGGTTTGGCCCAACCTGGATGAAGGGGCGAGCATAGGGTGCAAGAGGCCAAAGGGCCGCCGTGGTGCGGGAACTTCGCTTGTGAACTTTGGGGATGCGATTGGGCCCTTTGCTTGTCTTGCGCAGTATGTGAGGGAGCTAAGCTTATACTGCCTTTTTGTTTGTGGAAATGGGTGCAGGTTTGTCTCAAAATGCTTTGAAAGTTACACCACACGGCAACCCGTTTGAAGTGCTCCGCCACGAGGAGAACACGCACCTGTGCTGCCACTTTCCTCGGATTTTATTTGGTTTGGATGTTGTTCGCCCAACTTTCCGGCGGTGTGTCCAACACTCCAAGCTGCTTTGGGGGTTGAAGTATGTCACTCAGATGGCACCAAGCTGGTTTGAGCAAGGCGACATGAATCGCTGTGGCTTGTTGGAGAAGCAGAGGTCTGATTAAATGTGCGTCTTTCCAATCAAATAGCACATTTGGCCCAGCCTGGGCTGGCCCCCTTCTTCCGGTGTATTTGCACCTTAAGTTTCAGCAGCATTCCACAGCTCAAAGAACTCCCGAAGGCCCTTGCAACGCCCAGGGGAAAATCAGTCGATACCTAGGTTCAAGTTTCCACTTTGATATTTTGGTGTCTCATGTTTCTCCGAGTCGTTTGGGGCTTTAGGAGCGACGGACATCCGGGCTACTGGGCCTCCGGCTGGCCGTGTCGCAGGTTGGTTTTGGTCGGCAGTGCAGCTTTGCGGGCCCCGCGCTGAGTAGGAAACTCTCTCACTCGCATGTGGCATGAGGCGTTGGGAGTTTGTTTGCCCGCGGAAAAAAGTAGGTCATCAGTCTGGCAAGAGTGCTCGCATTCCGATCAGGCTTCCATCAGTTGTTGGTTTGTGCATGTGTATCAACATGTTAGTTTGATCAAGCCCTCTGGATGGGCTTCCACACGATTTTGAGCCAACTGATTCCACATATCACAAGGACCCCCAGGCTCAGGCAGTGTTCAGAGCCATGCAACTAGCTTTACTGGCCTTCAAGAGGACCATTTAAGACCATGCGTGACTTCCAATGCTCCCCTGGCCATGGCTCTGAAGTAATGGAATTTCATGTTGGTTGCCCAAAGCTTATGTGATCGTCGAGTTCCGTGCTGTGATTCGTAACAGGCGAAAGGAGGTATGCTTTGCAGAGACCGACCTCAGGATGGCATTTGACAGAACCCAGTCTGCAATTGTTGGCACTCGTTGCAAGAGTTGGATGTGTTGCGTGGATGCGCAACTCTTATGTTCGTGCGACTACCGTGGAGGTGTTGAGGGTATGCTTCGGGAGGTTGGTTAAAAGGGAAGTCAAAATTATCTCTCTTG
>CAUJNA010001158.1:217500-225000 GCA_963377175.1 Effrenium voratum
TACAAGGCTGCTTCCACCAAAACGGTTTTCCCTTTAATCGGAACCCCCTATCATTTATTCAACCAGGGGTTTACTAATTGATGCCAGTTCGCCTTGTTGGAATCAAGCCCCTTGTCGGGAACTACGGTTGAGTTATGCCCATATTGTTTTCCACGAGGGTAAAACCAGCCAGGCCCATGAAGGCATTTCATTTCTCTGGGGATCTATGATAAATCGGATGAATGGTAAGACAGCCAGATCCATCAACCTGTGCTTGGGTGAATCAACGTGGCCAGGGCCAAGAGCTTCCCGTGTACGGGCTTAAAGGAAGCACCCACGATGAATCGAATTGCCCAAAAAGGACGCGGTTGCATCGACGTTGAATCCGGTTTGCAGAAAGTACTGTGCTCATAAAGAAGGTCAGGTGCCTGATTTCAGCAAGGGAATTAATTGCAGCTCCTTGGCGTTGACGCAGATCATGTCAAAAGCTAAGAAACATGCGGATACTGCCAGAAAGAAACCAAACACCAGCAAGCGCTTTGCTAAGGCCTTTTTGCTGGCCTTTGAGTTTTGGTTGGCTTTCTTCTAGGCACCCCAAAGAATGTACCGGAAAATTCAAGGCGCCAAGCCCATTTCACCCTATTTGGCCGGAGCATTGGGCTGGTTTATTTTTTGGAGGTTGCCCTTACCCACAAAAAACACAAATACCTTGGAGTCTAGCTCGCAAAAAATCGACCACTCCGCAGCCTTCGAGCCCGGAGGCCTCTCGCTTGAAAATTCAAAGTGAACAACTCATGACACCTTTTTGCGTATACAAGAAGGGTTCACATCCCAAACTAGCAATTCAAACCACCAATCAGGGGCTGGGAGACCGACTTTGCCAGGTGTTTTACTTGCGTTGGCCCTGCTTGTTGGCAGGTTCCGACCCCACTAATTGGCTGGTCGCATGTCTTTCGACTAGCTTAAAGGGAGCTACTTTCCATTGCCGTAGGTGACGAGGCGCCTCACAATCATTCGGATAGTCACGCACTGTATAGGGAGGTGGGAGAAGATTGTGGAGTGAACCGATTCCCACATTCTGGACTATTCTGGAGATGTCCGCTCTGAACGTTCTCGGATGTAGTGGAGGCACCAGAGCGCCAGGGAGTTGGAGTTATTGGCGAGTCACGAATTGAAAGATCCATGCTCCTGTTGTGCCACATGCGGCTTGGATGACCACTGCACATGTTCCTAGAAACAATTATGAGCTGCGCAACGAAGACAGCTTGATACAATAGGACTCCTTTCATGTGCCACAATTCCATTTGCTGACACAGTGTGAGGTGTCAACATTGTGGCCTGGTGTTGCCCACCGTGCTTGGTCCCTCATTTCAGACCCGGTGATTTTCTCATTTTAGATGTTGTTGTGTGTCATCTGCAGAGAGAGATAGAGAAAGGTACTCCGCACAAGCCTCGCACAGGCGGCAAATAGGGGATACCTACCTCATCAGGTTGCCCAGAATGGTGTAGCATATGGCAGAGCACAGTTCCCGTCTCAGGAAAGCGGCCGTCGGTTACGGCGGCCAATGTGCCGGTGTCCCCTGTGCAGCTCGGCTGGGACCGATTCATCCCAGTGGTGACCTTTTGGCCCTTCATCTGGATGCGTTTCCCTTCAAACATGGCTTCTCAAAATGGGCGAACCTCCGAAATGGATGTTTGGTTCCGATTCAACCAAACAGAGGAGCTCTGTTGCCTTGCAAAGCTGGGTCTTCCGAGTTGAGACATGGCCATGTCCCAAGCAGATGCTTTCATGAGTTTATCGTTCTGCTATTTTCTTGACATGTTGAGGGTGAACTAAATGGTTTTTTTCCTTGATGGTGCCTTTTCTTAAAGGGAAACCAACAGGCAAGACCACTATTTTGGGAGCGCTCCCCCTATTTTTGACCAATACCGTATACCCATACCCGCATGAGTTTTCTGGCCTGACGGGAGTCCCATTTTTCTCGGACCGTCCTGAACGACATGGACAAAGAGGCACAGAACCTTCCGGTCACCCTCAAATGACTTGCACCTCAGGGGGTGGCATTGGCGAGTTTGGACAAATCTCCAGAGGGCAAATGCACTTGGGCTATCCGGAAATGGACCAAATGGAGCTGCAGTGCCGTCTCTTTTGGGTGGGGTTTACCTTCAACCAAAAGGGCTCGCGAGTTGATGGCTAATCGGAAGCGCTTTCAGTGCTTTCCTTTTGGCCCCCTCCATTTCCAAAAGAACAAGTTGGGGTACCAGCCCATTTTCCTTTCTGGGAACCTCAAGCTCTTGAGCCACAGGATTCGGGACTGATTTTTAGTTGTGGGATTTCTCGGGAAATTGCAGCTGTAGGTGACACCACGAGCATCCCTGCTTTAATGGAACTGGATGGAGGGGGTGGTTCTTCTGGCTTTTGTTTAGTTTGTTCCATTGAGTTTGTGTGTTTGATGGTCACCTGCCCCTAATCAAAGGAAACAACGGAAACCCAGTAATTTGCCAAAGCTTCTGGTTGGTTTGCGCATTCTCCATGGACTCACCAAAAGGGCAGGATGCTTGAGCTCTTTGGCATTGCTGTTTCTCGCCGCCTCTGCAGGAAAGCCAGCAATTGGCTGCCCCAGAAGCGCCAGAGGAAGGCAGAGGTCGATGAGGTGCCGGGTGAAATCCAGGGCATTGGCGGAACGAACCACATGGAATTTGGTTCGGCTGATGTACTCCAAAAAGTGAAGCGCTCGGGGCCGTTTGGAAATAAACGTTTAAAAGAAGAATAACACAATGTGTCACTGTCAAAGACGTACTTTTCTTTCTGACTGCAGGGGGCAAAAAGGCACCGGCCACCACAAATGGACCGATGATCTCTGGAGCGTTGGCCAGATGGATAGGACATGGCTGCCGTACGTAGGGTTGGTCAACATATCTAACATATCTTGAAACCATCACAGGTCCTTCAAAGCGAAGCCAAAAAGGAGCTTGTTTCGACAGGTGTGGTTTAAACATGTTCTTTACACATGGCATATTCATCCCTGAAAAAACACCCATCCGCTTCTCGCGGCTTTCTGCATGTGCTTGGCTCTAGGTGAAATGAGGCGTCAGCCACGTTCCGTACGTCTCAAGACAGACCCTCGAGTGACACAGCTGCAGTCCCTAGCGCGAAACTTACAGGCAAGTAACCAGATGGTCCCAGAGAAAGCGAACAGCCAAGCAACGAGACCCCTGGATTGGTTGGGTGAGGTGGTCGGCATCCGCCCTGCGCTCTTTGTGATGCTTTGTGATGCTTTGTGCTTGTTGTGCGTGCTGGGTGGCTGGGTGGTGTGTTGAAGCCCTTTTGACGAATCGTAGCTGAAAAAACGCGATTGTCTCATTTCCTATCAACGTGTTGCATGGAGGCACCATGACTGCTTGGGAAGTTCCATTTCCCTGCTCGGCCCGGCGGGGGGGTCTTTTTGGCAAAGGCAGCGTAACTCGACCCTTGGCATGGGTGTAAACAACGCTTATAATAGTATATATAGATATACACTTGTTATAATTGGTCCATCATGGAAGCCCCCAAAGGATGAACCCCTAAGGGCCGCAGTAACTATTTTTCTCCATGAGGCCGCATCAGGCGCTATGACACACTATTGGAATTCTGGCCTGTCATGGGTTGGCAACCATCGGATTACTGCTTGATTACTTCGCTGATTTATAGACGAAGCATGCCTTCAACATGCATGCTAGGGTGGACATGTTAGATCGTGCCATATCAGTCATTTGGGAGTGGAGGCAATGCTGGCATGTTTTCCACGCCGGGCACTCGGTGGTTCAGCCATGTGCTGTTTCATGAGACAATCTTCCCGGAGTTGGCTTGCACTGAATGCCATGTGTTCTCGGCAGACTGTTTCTAAGATGCCCGTCCAGGAATATTGCATGTTGCTGAAGGCCATAGCCTTCCATAGTTTTTCCCCCTAATTGGTAAAGGGAATTTGTCAATACTGGACTTCTTTTGGTTTGCCAGGGGGCTTTAGCAAATGGAGGTAGCATGTTGTCCATCCACTTTGTGGGCCTCGCAAGTGGTGTGCTTGTTTGGGGTCGCTTCCGGAATGAACACCGCGGCCGCGTTGCTCAAAATGTCCATTCCAGTAGATTGATTTCCAAGGCGCCTCGTTTGCAGAGAGGTTTAGAGGGGGTCGGCCACCATCACCGGAAAAAGGGGCCACTGGGCTTTCCAACGCAGAGGCCAGGGACGAAACAACCAATGACACATGTCAGTTCCTGTTTGGAATCAAGCAAAAGAGACATATTATGGTCCGTGGGTTGTATTTTTTCCCCAGGCGTTCCCTGCAAGACGAAGCCTACCTTTTGCCCTGCTGTAGCTTTCCACCATGATCACTATGTAGCCACTGAAACAATGTACAACAAGTAGCGGTCTTGGAAAAGTTAAGCACGAAGGTTGTTGGAGTCAACGAGCCAGATGAAAGTTCTGAGAATCGTTGGGCTCTACTTGTTTCGAGGCTTGCACCCGGTGACAGTTAGTGAATGCGGCTCTACGGTTTGTAGTGAATCCACTGACAAGGGTTGCACCCTGAATTTCAACGGAGATGCACAAGTTTGTTCCATGTTCCGTCACTTATGTCGTTCCGAGATTGGATGGGAAGGCCCTAAGCAAAGGGGGATCGTTGCTGGAAATTCTGCTAGGCCTTTTGGACAGAGGGGCCCCATGTGTTTTTGTTTTCACGTATTGCTTGAGTCGACGAATGGAAGAGCAATGGTTCTTAATGCATATTATGTTGGAGTCCTCTCTCTATGCGACAAACCTTCTGCCCAGAACGTCTGTCTGGTGTAAAACGTGGATGGCGCAGAACATGTTTTTGTAAAACACGTAATGTTGAGCAGTCTGTGAGTGCTCGCGCATCAAACGGATCATACTAGGACTAAGCGATATGGAGTGGGTGCACTTTCTGCGTCCCAGTGTGGTCCGTTTGACTCCACGGGTAAAGCATGTCAGTCTTGGGCATAGTTGACCTTTTTTCCCAATCCTGGTTGCGAATCCTTGGCATGGCAAGGAGACTGGGCAGCCCTCAGTTTCACATGTTCGTAGCCCCTGCAGTTGCGGTCAAAGACGGCCGAACATACAGATGAAGTCATGACGTCCCGACAAGCATGATGCAAGCGCCGGGCTAAAACTGCTGCCTTGCTGAGCCTTGGTTATTATGATATCAGCATTGTGCTGCAACGCGAAGGCGTGTGACCAAATATTGCCAGGACTTGCTCAGGCGTCGCTTTTAAGTTGTATTGTTGTCCTGAAGTTTGTGCTGATCAATACTAACAAGCAAAGGTTCCCTGTATGTTCGCAACGAGGAACCGAACAGGACGCCAACCACTTGAATGCTGCAGCCCTTCCAGGCTTGTAGTGAATGAAACGAGAGGTCCAAGTGTCATCGGGTCTCGACTTGACGCCTACCTCACTGAGTCTGACTGGAAGGCCAGGGTGGTCAATGTGAACCTTCTTTGCAGAAGCTGGTTTGTTCCGATTCCTTGGCCCGAAGCATGGACTTTCCAGAGGCCCAAAAACAGCTTTTCAACTTCAAGGCAGAGCCAACAGTGCAACTTCTATTTTCATGGGTTTTGGCTCGCGCCTGAGGAATCATTGAAGAATGTGGAGCGGAGGATGGAAAGGCGGCTGGGGATGGGACCAAGGCGGTTGGGGAGGCAACTGGGGCGCCCTGGCAGACACGGAAGTGGGTGAGTGGGTGGCGGGGAGGGCAGGCAACTCTCTTGTATGCGGAATATAAGGCAACTCCAACTAGACCAAACATGCCTTAAAGCAATTTTAAGAGGGGGCAGAGGAAAACAAGAGTTTGAGGTATTGATTTGGGTGGTTCCTGAGAAGAGGTCAGCCCTTTCTTTTCTTTGAGGGAGCCGGTTAACGTGCGGTGGTATCCATTGAATGCTTTGTTCATCACGTTTGACAGTAACACGTTTTGCCTCCGTTTGCCCAACGCTGCCATTTGGATCGTTTGGTTTCTCGATGGCACCTTGTACATGTTGAGTCAATGTTGAGTCATAATTTCAAGAGCATGCGTTGAGACGCCACGTTTGCCTTTTGCCATTTCCGCAGGTCCGGCATTCCCATGGCATGGGAGAACCGAACTCTCACAAACCGAACCGCGGGAAACGAAGTGGCAAACTCCCTGGCCCTTTTTGGGATGTCTTTCAGAAGCCAAGGCGAAAGCTGACCCAGTGAACATATTTGCGGTCAAATCAGATGCGTCGGGGGTGTATGGGAGAGGCTGTCAACCCCGTTTTGCGGGAATTTCGACAAATGGGTATGGGTCAAAATTAAAGCACAGGGACCGCAGATTTTAGTCCATGTTTCCATTTCCCAGGCTCCAGCAAAACGTTGCAAAGGTGTCAATACAGAAGACCATGGCCATGCCTTGGCCGACACATTCAGTCAATGACTCATTTGGTGATGGCTTTCCTGGGTGAACTGGGGGCGCAAGAGTTCGTGCATCACCTTTGGAAGGGGAACACACATGCCGTTTTTACATGTGGCTGAGTGGTTCAAGTGCAATGGATGCCTGTACGATACGCTGTGAATGCGCAGAATCCGGCAGTTGGGATGGATGAACCCCTGTATGAATACTTGTTGATAAGCCGGCAAACCCAGCTTGTGTCGATCGGCACGGACGTTGTCCATCCACGTATGAACGTGCAACGGAGCAGCGCCAAACTGCTCGATTGGCCATTGCAGGTTTTACCTGGTTCCATCTTTGTTATGGAAAGAGCTATTATTAGTATTAGTAGTTCCCAGCCGAGTTCCTCGCCCAGCTCTGACTTCAACACATAGCCGAGGTCTCCCCCGCCTTTTCACAAAAACCAACTGCCAAAACAAGGAGTGCCTTTTCCCATGGCTGGAGGTCTGGGGCATGGGATCCAATGATCCGTCATTCTATGCTTGAACACAGGCGTTGAGTCATGCTGCAAGTTTGGCTTCGATCGCAGACATGTTCTTTGTATCGGCACCGAGGCTGGGAGAACGGCGGCAATTGGAATGGCAACGGGGGATGGGGCGGAAAAGGCCGGGAGCTTGCAGGAGTTCATGATCGAGTGCAGACGCCGTAAGCTTCAACTTTAACACCTGAAACAAGAAGTTGCAAGCATACAGTGCCCTGGAATTTCATGTTTGGTCTTTATGGTCTGCCGCTCGCTTTGTGTTGAAGACTCGGTCGACGAAACTTGAGGTACCCCCGCCCCCTCCAGGTTGGGGGGATAAGACCAGGACAGAGCTTCAGCTTCTGCGAATTGCTAGTAGGACTTGCAAGGCATGGCCTCATCTCCGAATCCCCATCTTACTCCCTGAGTTCCATGCCTTTTGGGAAGACAACTTTAGTAGTGGAGGACAACAATGAATCGTTTTGGCAAATCCGCTCAGGAAGGGAGCGATCGATTTGTTTTGCATGGAGCCAATGAGACATAGCAGGACATTTTGGCCTAGCCAGGCTTCACCACTTTGTCGAGAGAGTTGGGTATTTCAAC